>OY804592.1:39873070-39880570 GCA_963680895.1 Fragum sueziense
GTTTTCTTGTGTATCTAATTTCAGTCCGAGTATTCAATCAACCAAAATGCATTTTATAATTATATGTCCAATTGGTCGCCTACACAAAAAGATAAAAAGGAAAAAATATCAACACATTTTTTTCTCTGGCCAAATTAAATCACCCACCCCCTTTGGGGCAAAACGCCTATGCTGCTTTGGGGCAAAACGCCCAGACTTGGCGTTTTGCCCCTTCCAAGGGCTAAATAGTGGGCGTTTTGCCCCTTGTATGGATATGTAGGTATTCAGAAGTACTAAAATTTTCCTTTAAACTCGAAGAATGACTAAGGTTGGTACATATGACGAAATCCATTTACATTTCGTTGTCTTCAAAAGAAAAACTGGCAAAAAAGACCGATTTTTCGTGAATATATCAAACTTTTATGTCACCTGATGGATCCATGTGGGGCAAAACGCCCATGAAACGTCGATTTTGTGTTAAAATGAGACAATAAGACCATTTTTCTACTTTAAAGGGGCATTATAAAGAGCATAACATCAGTATGTTTTAATTTGACTGATATGAAGATGCTGCAGACAAAGGACAGTAACACGTAACCACTTTTATAGACAAGTCGATTATGCCCAAATCTAGCATTTATGCTTGATAAAAAATGTTGAAAATATGATAAAACCCATCCAAAATATATTTTTCCTAGTATATTAATTACAAACTAATTATATTCCTATTTTCCCCCTGATATTTTCAAAATAATTTTTTCATTTTTCATATGGGGCATAAAGCCCAGTGGTGGGCTTCATGCCCCACCCCCAAAGGCGTTTTGCCCCGAGGGTGGGGCAAAAAGGCCAAATTTCGAGAAAAATTGTTTTAACGACAGTCTTTTTTTTAAATCAAATGACAAAGCTGTTTTGTGTATAGACATTTGGGACAAAGGGCAAAGTTTAATTTCACGTTGAAACATTTACATTATACTTTGTTTGTTTTGTGCTACAGCGCTCTTTCCTTAAGGGGGGCGTTTTGCCCCTCCTTACCCTAACTGCGGAGGAGATTGGGCAAAAACAATATCCCCCTGATGATTTCATCGGCGGGGGATAATAAATTCGGTTCAGTTCGTTTAAAAAAGTATTCGAACGAAATCATTGATGGTAATGCCACAATATTTTTTTTTTTTTTTTTTTTTTTTTTTAGAAAAGTTAATTTTCTTTCGGTTATAAGCCTTTCCCAAACACTGTTTCAAAATAAAAGACATTGCAGACGACGAAAATTGACACAGCCACAAACAAAAGATATGAAAATTATTCATACAAAACATGGGCTAATATGCTTATCATCAGCATTTTCATATTAATACCTAGAATGTTTTGTGACGGTTTCGAAGATAGGGTAATTAAAATCAAGGCAAGGGAAGGTCTAATATGGAATATCAGCAAGCTAAGATTCGTTATTGTTATTACTGTAACAGTAATAAATTTCGTCGTCAAAATATCTCTTCAAACGAACGACGATAAAATGTTGCAGAGGTTGCATCAAAACAAACGTTGATTGATCAAGCAACTATTGTACAGCCAAGCGACTAATTGATGCTATTCAAGATATAAAGCAGGCATGCTACAAAATTATCGCTGATACAAGTTTCATTATTATCATTATTCATCAAGAGTGTTGCTTTGCATACATAGTTGCTTAACACTCTTTCAGACGGCAAATATTTGGACTGCACCCATCCAAAGGATGCTGCGGGCAACAAAACGGACGTTGATAGATATATTATTTGTGTGAGGTTTATCACAGATAATGTTGAGGCAGATAATAGAATTTCGTGGATGTTTGTGTTCTAAAATTAGATGTTTGCAGGCAATTTTGATGATAATGGCTACATTTTCCGTATCTAAAATTTTATGCCAATAACGAACGATTTTTGCAGCTAAATGTGAGGTAATTTAGGGTATGTGATTCAAGTCGTAGTTACGAAATTTTATAACAATACTGACGATTTTTCAATACATAACGGTAAGACCAGTCTATAATTAGCACAAAAAATTCATTGCCATCAATGTTCATCATCGATAGAGTTCCTTGTTCTATCACGGTGTATAATCATGTGACTCAGAATTTCCGATAATCTTTAATATCTTTTTTCATACCCGACCAATTTAAATTCGGTTTGAAGCAGAGAAGGTGGGAATATGCCAGGAATAAGCCTGGCGTGTTTGATTTTTGAAAAATCAACTGATAAAAAAGTTATTGAAGATAAACCAAAATTTTGGTTTATCTTCAATAACTTTTTTATCAGTTGATTTTTTTTAAAAAAATCTACTTCGTCTGTCCACACTCTCTGCTTCAAACCGAATTCAAATCGGTCCTATATTAACAAAGTTTTTGAAGATTTTCTGAAATTGTTGTAGATCTATCTCGTGATTATCCACCTTGTCTATGGAACTGTTAAAGCTACGCTGTACAAGTTTGTAGCTAACACTACTCTTTTTACATGTATTCAAACCTTTGTATATTCTAAACGACGAGCTTTTGACGTCTATAATAGAGAAGGGTTGAGAATTCATTTGGCCAATAGAAGAAAATGCTGAAAACCAGCATTTCATCCTCTTGTCTCAACATTTTCTTTGCTAAAATGTGCACAAATTTTATCTTCATTAACATCTATTTCAAGAGGCTTACAAATCGGAACGGCAGATGTATTTATGTTATTTGGACAAAGGTCAATTGATGTGCCTTAAACATACACAAGTGACTCTATTATGTGCTTCTTAAATCGGAAGAGTATAAAGTATTTCCAGCAGAGAACCGGAAGACTGGATAATTGCAGGAAATTAATAGATATTGTTGTCATACTGCTGACTACAAAGTCGTCTTTATTTAAAGAAAAAATAACTTCTTCCAAATTAGATCTAATACAATTAGTATCACCCCTTGATAAAATCGGTTAGATAAAAAGTAGGGATGGTAACGAGTACCAATTTTACTAATCGAGTACTCGATCACCCTTCCGATCGAGTACTCGAGTACTCGGATAGAAACGTCGTCTTTTTGTTTATAGTATCAGTGTTTTCTTACATGTTGATAACCGATATATGCAGCATATCTTCGGTATAAATATATATTTAGATGACATTTTATAAGTACTTTATTTGGGAAAAATGGACAATTATTAGATATATGGTGAGAATTACAGAAAGTGTCAAAACCTTTCCATTAAACTCATGAAAAAAAATCCTTGTTATTCATCTCGTAGCAAAGCGTTCGTAACATTCACACATGTTGTGAGATATACACAAGTCACTATAGACTTAAAGGGAGGCATTGTTAAACTTTCTTGAATTTATTTGCGTGTAATCGGGAATGAGATGCTTCTTCTTCGAGAAACAAATAGCAATAGAATGAAACCAATAATCAGCTGATCGAATATTGCATTAACCAATTAACCAATCAATTCTAAGGTAAACCTTACGGACGTCCAATTAAAATGCATCGCCCGAAATCGGAGCAAAGGGCGGCGAAGGTGCAAACATTTATGACATTGTCTGACAGCGAGAACAATAGCTGTTGGCACTTGATTGCAAATTAGGACAAAATCGAGGGATTAGATAATCGGCCTTCGACTAGGTGTTACATATTCTACCCTTTGCACGGTACAGTATTGGAAAAGAGCGATCGATATTTTCAACAACTTGAGTTTGGAAACGAATTTTCATTTTTCAGCCGATATTATTTTTTTCTTTCCGATTACTCGATTAGTGATATTGGTAATCGATACTCGGACGTTCGATCGAGTACTCGATTAATCGAGTACTCGTTCCCATCCCTAATAAAAAGTAAAAATGCTAAATTTTGAGTGTGTACGAGGGACGGTCGGAAAGTAGTTGGACTTTTGACTAGTTCTCTAAAACCATTTAACTTTTTAACAAAATTCTTTCTACATTGTTTAAACAAATTGTCTATCTATGTCTATGCATTTTTGCCATCTTCGTAGGAGCTTTACTTTTCCCACTATTAACCATGACGTAGACCCACTGTATAAGGTACTGTGTAACCACCGGTATCAAAGGCGCCCTGGTCTCAAATGTCTTCCCAGCAAGCATTTTCATTAGTTCTAGACACAAATAAAAGTCATGTGGGGTAGGGTCTGGGCTATAAGAAGAGTAAAACAACTTTTGTCATGGGTAATAGTTGACAATCTCCACTGAAGATGCGGTGGTATGGGAGCGTGCGTTATCGTGAAGTAGAAAATATTTTTCTTTGCTTATCTTTGACGCGTTTACTTCAGCATTTTTTCTTTCGTTTTTCTGAATTACTTCAGAATTGTACTTGACAATGCCAGTTTGAATTTAAAAGCTTAATCTCTTCAGAGGTTGGGAACCAGCTCGTTTCTATGACTGCTGTGACTGAGTTTTTATCCCAAGTTCGGAATTATGAATCATTATTTAATCTTCAGTGATAATGTAGTTAAAAAACTTAACTTCTTCGCGATTAAAATGACTAGAATGTTCTTTTGTTTTAGTTACCCTTGTTGTTCCTCTGACAAATAGACTATTGTACATAAAACCCCTATCACATATAAGTGGACAGAATATTAAATATATACAGCTATCTTTAAAAATAAACTGACCACATTGTTGGCAAATGGATGTAGATTCCACCAATATATAATGTGTTTATACAGTTGCAAATGGAGAGACAGCAGCACGAAAAGTCCAACTACTTTCCGACCGTCCCTCGTACAGCTTACCCCAAATTTCTTAGACTGTATGACTTAAATAGTATGTACAGTAGGCGAACATTCTTATTACTTTAAATTCATACCAAGAATGGGGCATCTAAATCTTCGGCAAATTTCATGCAAACACAACTTTCCGACAAATTCTATACGTCACTCTATTTTATTGAACGATGTTCCTAAAATTGTGCCGTTTGAGAAAGGAATAGGCCTTGCCGATTTGGATTTTTCGAGGGTCACAGAAGATGCCCCTAACATGTGCGTCTCAGTTGTTACTGAAGAGTTAACATAGGATTTTAATCAGATTGAATCGTTACTATACCCGGAAGCATTCCCATTGTGGACCATCTCTACTTTTGAGTTGTACGGCTTGAAATCCGATACAGATAGGTAATATACGAGGGGTGATCAAAAAGTTCCCGGAAAAATGTTTTAATTTCTTTATTAATAGTCTGATTTTCACCAAATTTGAACTATAAGAATATAAGCCATTTTCTAATTTGGATGCAAATTAAATTCAGTGACATGCAACATAAAACGAAATTATGGTTGTTACGGCAACGTCAATGACGTCGACCCGGCCCAAAATTATACTATATATTTTTATCAAATAAGCGTTTATATAAAGTCTTGTTACACGCGCGTTTTTTAACGTACGTCGTCCAAACTTTGCACATTTAACGCGCGATTAGTAAGCATTATATGACTGACGTCATATGCAAATGTGACGTCATTTGGTATTGTGGTAGCCATTTTATAGAGTAGCGAGCAGAGAGCAGCGGTAAAACTGTGTGCGGGAAATAATATTTCGGTAGATAAAACTATTGAAATGTTGCTTAATGTCTATTGTGATGCTGCAATGAAAAAAACAGCTGTTTATGATTGGTATCGACGCTTTCAGAGTGGCCGAAAAGATACAACAGACGATGCGCGCACTGGACGTCCGACGTTGGTAACGTCGACGCTCGTCACACAAATCAAGACGTTGTTAGATCAAGACCGACTCATCACCATACGCGAGCTACAAGACAAAGTTGAGTGTAGTTATGGTACTGTGTTTAATGTAATTCATCAAGACTTGAACATGCGTCGACTTTGTGCACGCTGGATCCCAAAGATGTAAAATATGGAATAAAAGAAACAACGGGTACAGCGTTGTTCGCAATTTTTGCAGCGAGTCGGGTTAGAGGGCGACGACTTTCTTGCACGGATAGTAACGGTCGATGAAACATGGTTAAGCCTATATAAACCCGAAACAAAGGCTCATTCCACCATGTGGAAGGCTCCTGGCTCTCCTTCTCAGAAGAAATTTAAGGTCTCGGCATCTACAAAAAAGCAGATGTTCATCATATTTTACGATGTGCGAGGAGTCGTCCTTGTTCATGCGGTACCAACGGGTCGGTATGTAAACGCAGCATACTATTCAAAGGTAATTCACAGTTTTAATAGATTAGAGATAGATATACAAATATTTAATTTCAACATAATGTGATCAACATTTAAATTATATGAATACCATCTAGAACGCATGTTTGTGTCATTTTAGGTCCTGAGACGTGACTTTATGCGGGCTATGCGAAAGAAAAGGCCCAATCTTGTGAAACGGGTCATTTTCCATCTAGACAATGCTCCCAGCCACCGTGCCGTATCAACCCAGACCTTCATCCAAGACCTGGGCTTTGAGATGCTTGAACATCCACCTTATAGCCCAGACCTGGCCCCCTGCGATTTCTACCCTTTTCCTGCAATGAAGAAGAATCTTAGGGGTCAGCACTTCGACGAAATGGCTCAACTAGCACAGGCCGTGCAACGACCCATTGCTGAACTACCAGAAGATGGTTACCTAAACTAGTTCCGGTCCTGTGCTAATAGATGCAGAAAATGCATTTCTTTCAAGGGGGAGTACTTTGAAAAAGATGATGCGGAAAAGCAATTTAAAAGTAAAGTGTTTGTTAAATCGGGCTTGTAAAGAAAATGTTGTATTAATTGACGTCGTCAAAGCCTGGGCCGGGTTTACGTCAGTGACGTTACCGTGGGAACGATAATATCTGTATTCATTGATTGCCATAAAATATAATTTACAAGCATATCAGAAAATGGGTGATCCTTTTATAGTTCAAATTTAGTGAAGATCGGACTATTAATAAAAAAGAAATAAGAAACTTTTTGATCACCCCTCGTATATCTAAATCTAAAATGGATATTGAAAAGAAACTTAAAAACGGAACAGTTTAGAAAACCTCTTGTTGTAAGCCTAATTTTGTTCCATAATGTTCCAATGTGTATATCTTTTCTATTTGAAGAAGACAAAGCAAAGGCTGTTTGGGAGTAAGTAAAATAATTATGCGAAATATGTTCCTTATTTACCGAATTCAATATGAAAGAGGACCGTGGGTCAGATATTTTCTCATTCTTTTTATAGATGACGTATTCAAGGATGGCGTGAAGCGTTAGCACGGATGTCAACGTATTTGAATTGATGTGAAAATGGCATGCCCATGTTTCATTGAAATTCCAACCCTTTGATCGTACAAAGTCGATAAATAACTAAGTAACATATCGTCGCTTTTCAACGAAAACCCGGTAACTGCAGCTTGGTATCAGCTGCAGTTACGATGTTTTCGATGAAAAGCAGCGATATCGCTTTTTACCTTGCATGTTAGTCGCGGAAGTTGTGTATGTACCGACAAGAGTTGTCCTACATGCTTTCGCGCCATCCAAAAACACGTGTTTACCTAATATAAAACATAATAAAATAATAGTATACCTCACGAAAATGACCTGACAG
>OY804592.1:39885570-39965355 GCA_963680895.1 Fragum sueziense
GGACAAGTGGCATGTACAAGAATCATTCTTCTCCGCCCACTTTTGGAGTTATTGCCCTTGGTTGTTTTTACCCTTATATTTTTGTTTGGGACATTTTGTCCAAGACCTAATGTGCTAGCAACTTCAAATTTTGTATACAGTTATAGATCTAGTAAGTAGGAGATATATTATAAGAAAGGATTTTTTGTTATCCGGTGGGGGACTCCTGTATTGCATCGCAATCCGACATGCACTTGTTGTTAATGGGTTATCTTCAGGTAAGAACTTCAATGTCCGGTATACCAACGTGTAAGGGTCTTCTGTTGTTGTTGATGTTGTTGCTGTTGTTGATGATGATGATGGAGTAAGGTCACCTGGGCAAGATCGTAGGGGGCTAAACTAGTTCTTTAAAAAATGGCCCCTTTTCTGGTGATACCTTGCTCTCTGCATGAATGATTTTGAGCTACGGTTTTCATTGGATGTTTTTGAATGACATGTTTTCTCATTTTTGAGCCAGAATCCATCTTTCTTTTCAGGACTATTTGGTGTGTTTTGGTGCAAGGATACACGTGACCACCATTTCCGGTGTCTCTATTTTTGCATGGAAAAATACACGGTACGTATGTTTGACTGATTTTTTTGAAAAATTCACTCCATGATGGTGGTTTCATTTCTCCGAAATTCTACAGGTCAAGGGTGGATCTGTACCAGTTTAGGCACAGTTTGACTCTAACTGAAGTTGTGGATTGTGTAGGCTAATTACGTGTTGAAAAAGGGGATTTTACATAGAGTTATATAGGAGCCATTCTAAGTGTAGGCCTACTGCACCCTAGATGATGATGATGATGATGATGATGATGATGATGATGATGATGATGATGATGATGATGATGATGATGATGATGATGATGATGATGATGATGATGATGATGATGATGATGATGATGATGATGATGATGATGATGATGATGATGATGATGATGATGATGATGATGATGATGATGATGATGATGATGATGTTGTTGTTGTTGTTGTTGTTGTTGTTGTTGTTGTTGTTGTTGTTGTTGTTGTTGTTGTTGTTTCGTGCCATCAAAGGGTTTGTGTTTACCCTACGCTGATAGACATTCGACATGAAAATTTCATGCCAAAGGTCAATTGAAATTTCTAGCCTTTGATCGAACAGCCTCGATAAATATAGCTAAGTAAGGTAACACATCGCTTCTTCCATACATGTACATGTTGGCATCGGAAGTCGCATAACTACATGTATGTTCGGGAAAGAAATTGTGCTAGCCTCGCATTAAAAAATCAATTGATATGGTAGAAAATAATGAGACAGAGAAAGGCTAATTATGCTGGTAGTTTTTGTTTTTCTTGCACGTACGGGGAAATCAGACATTGTTTACTTTAACCCATAACCAAAGGGCATAATACTGATGCGAGTTCGAAGATTTTCAAGAAGGCAATTCCAAATAAATGAAATTTGCTTTGCTTGGTCCGTGTGTCTACAAAACATTGTGAGAATTGAAATGAATCTTCATTTTGACGATGTTTTCTAAAGCCATTAACCCGCGGGGAGTCAACAAGAATATTTGTGTGGAAATTGGTTAAACAAGGATTAGTTTCGTTTTGTGACATCTAAGCACGTTTTTCATCTGTCTTAGAGTGGTTTAAAAATAAAGAATGAATTTGAAATGGGCCTCGGCGACATTCCGGCTGATAAAATTCATTTGCAGTTTCCTTCCCCCCCCCCCCCCCCCCCCACACACACACACAAATTAATGCTAATGCCTCAAGTACCTTCTAATAGCATTATGCAAATGATTGAGTGCAATATTGCACAGAATCTTTGACATGGAATTCGCAGAAAATTGAAAAATGTGCCTGTTTCATTAGAGCAACATATAAGAGGGGACGACGACACTTTTTTTGTTATTACAATTCAAAATACTATGTTGTGGGTACTCATTTGAATAGTCCAAATGATATTATTCTATTAAGTACCCACAAAACAGGGTTTAATGAGCAATAAATTAGATATTGCATTTTCAAAGGCTTCGCTCCCTCTTATCCGTAGCTCTGTTTTATACAGGTTGATTGACAGAATAGGGTTTAACCCATTAAAGTAACACACATTGACACCTTTTAAAGTCATAGAAGAAAAAGAGTTTTGAAAACATTGTGGAAAATAAAGATATTGCTTGTGACAAGCAATTTCTTCATTTCTCACAATGTTTTCTTCCAAGAAATACACAAAAACCCGTAACATTTCAATAACTTGAAGTTGTCGTTTGGATGAACTTTGAGTTTGAACAGAACAAAAAATTGTGCCGCCTGATAACGGGTTTAAGTCGCATCCAACAATATATCAGTGATTTTTTTTACCTGCGCATCCTGCTACTTTTACTCATAATTTGATCTCTGAGATGCAAAGTTTTAATTCTAGCGAGTCCCAGGATGCAATAATTTTTACAGATTTCCTATTAAAAATAGTGTATTAGACTCACTAAGCTAGTAGCTGCACTTATTGATATAGTCCGGCAGATATTCCCCATTTTTCAGCTGAACCTTGCAGTGGAGTACATAGTTTTTTTCTTTGTTGATTCCTGAAGTAGACATCCTACTGTAAAAGAATCTGACGGGTGACATCGTGTCACCCTTTAGCATTTTGAGAAATTCAAGATGGCCGCCAAGATGGCGGAATATCATATAAATAACCAATTTAAGGGTTATATATGCATGTAGAAACTGATTTATTTAAGGCAATATATCTCTAATGAACTTACTGTTGCCCTAAGAAGAAAGAACAATAAAGATATGACACATTTCTGTCATTTCAGTCGATTTCGTTGTGTAACTTAGGCCTACGTTACATTAGGGTATATTAGATTTATTTATTCACATATCTACCATTTTTGGCCATAAGTCGTTTAAACACTACATTTAATGATCTGGTAACGAATTTCCTTATTTGAAGCTTTGGTTAAAGTACAACAACAGTTGCATAAATATATTATGTAACTTACGTTACCTTAATATTAGCATATTAGGTTCATTTGATCTCTTATTTCTTATCATTCGGCCAAAAACCTTTAAAGTGTCCGTTGACTGGCAAAATTAAACTCTTGTGTCGAAAAAACACCTTCCTAATAACCAGATATCAAAGTTTCTACCATTTTCAAACATTAGAAGTGTTTTTATTTCGTCTTTTAAATTGGATATTTTGGTCTTTTCCGATGTTTACCGAAGAAAAAACGCTTAACTTCCGACTTGAAGTTATGACGTCATATCGGCCACTGAATGACGTCATGGCGGGAAAAACGGGAAGTCATGGGTCATTTCCCGGAAAGCCTGAGATTTCTAAAAAAAAAAAAGATAAATGTCCGACTTTTCTGTCATAAAGCGACTTCCCCAATCGATACTCAAAACACGGAATTCATCCTTAGTAAATGTTAGAAAAAATGTAAATTTGTCAAAGAATAGGTCGTTAGTGAGTGAAGGAATGTGCCAAAGAACGGTTTAAGTATGTCTGTATTACTCTTACGATTGAGAAATGGATAAAAACTGTGACTTCGCTTTATGACAGAAAAGTCGCACACTTTATCTTTGTCAGAAACTTCATGCTCTAGATTGGGGCGGAGTCAAGCCATTGTATGACGTCAATCCGTGGCAATTTTACGGAAATTGCCGATCTATTTTTTTCTCGAAAATCATCCAAGTAACGACGTAAAGAAAAGCAAACAAAACTTTTAAAACAACCGAGTTTGGCGGATCTTTTATATTACACGTTAATTTAATGGTTTTCTTCCAATTCATATGGTGAAATCAGCTGCCTAGCTTGGTAGCCTTTAAAGAACAACAGGATATAGTTTGCATATTAATTTCTTTACCCAAAGCATTTGGTAAATGCAAACGAACAGTCGCATAAATTATTATGTAATTTACGTTACTTTATTCCAAATACTCTTATATACACTTGTTACCATAACAACAGCATTGATAGTTACACAGAAATCTCTGTCAGCTGGCTATTGTTAGAAGGATAAAATAGAGTTAAAACTTTACGAAGCAAGGCCATTCTGTAGTCAATAGTTGACACACCCATCTTGTTTTAAAAACAAAAGAATAGTGAACTACGTATACCTAAGGAGGTGACGATGACTAGCATTGGTACATGAAGACTTTTGTTGAGCTTTAAATGTAGGGCATATTCACCTAATTTTGTATATGACAAACCTTTGCCTTGGTCATGACTCATGCACCCATCGAATATGGTGTTTTTAGATCAAACAGTACATGAGATATAGAACGTGCGGGAATTTTAAACTTAGTGTGATCAAGCATGCAAATTATATTCCAGTGAGTTTTGCGTTTTGGTACACGACAGATAATGGCATACCTTTTGATCATGCCTCGTTAACACACCCAGTTTTATGGCACTAGATAAAACATTACAATGGGATATGGAGCAGACAAAAATTTCGAAATGAGCTCAAACATGAAAAGTAGGTCACTATTACTTTTTTATTAAATGAGGAACATGTTGGGTCAAGATGCTTCTCACGTGAAAGTGGTGTCTCTAGGCCAAATAGTGCAGGAGATGTGGAGCAAAATAGAGACCGGCAGACTCCACCCGCCTACCTGACACTGAGTATACCATAATGCACACACTCAGATTTTCTTGGTGGTATATATATATTGTACATCTCTACATTGTTTTATTAGACCTTCTCAAAGAAGATATCGTTTGATATTGCACTTGCTTTTGTGAAAAACACGTCAACTTTTGGAAAATAGATTGACATACACCAAAGAGACTTATAAATTTTATTAGTAAACATATTCAGTTAAGGTGACAAAAGTTATGCTGTGGCATTTCAATAAAATCGCATAAAATTTATATTATCACCGTTACAAATACTTGTCTGTTCCATATAGATCAATAGATAACATAATTATTCATATTTGAGTTCTCTGTGGTATTTGCTAAACACAGAATATCCCACTCTAGTTGAAAAACAGGATACGTTACTTCCATTCTTCCATTTCATTATTTGTGATGTACAAGGAGCTACAACTGCACCCTAGGCTCGGGGACATTAACTTTAACTAGCGCTTGATACCGCGATAACATGTATGATAGATTTTCTAAAAGAGTGTATTTCTAATTTGATACTCAATAGTGAGTCCTTTTGTCATTATCTGGAAATACGTCTGTAGTTTGAGGAAATGGTACTAGCTTTTCACACACCACCATAGAGCCAGTATCACTGACTGACTGAGGTTGTTTCTGGATTGGTTTGGTTTGGTTTATTGGGGTTTTACGCCGTTTTCAACTACTAAGGTCATATCGCGGCGGCTGCAGCACCTAACCATGTATTCCTGACGTTTCTCATACAAGTACTACCATAACACCCTTACCGAGCCTCCAGCTGCTCCCCCACATAGGTTCGCGATATCAAACCATTGATGGGTGAAATTGTCAGTAAGGGTATTTACCGCGGCCGGGTTTCGAACCCGGGACCTCTTGAATGAGAAGCAGATGCGCTACCAACTGCGCCATGGCCACGGCCAGGTTGTATCTGGAGCTCATGGCAATATTTTGGAAACGATTAAACTAGAAAATCACTGAAAGTGATCATACCCCCCAAAAGTGCTGTTTTTGTGCATTTTGAAAAATGCATTTCATTTGAACTGTGAGATGATCAATTGAGAAATACAGCTAACAAAAACTCAACAGACATGAACATGCATTGAATACAATCACTTAAGGTTTACGAACTGAGAATGAAAACACCACTTTCTAGCTATACGAAATACATCAAATTACACACACTTGTAAATACACTTCACATAAGTTGATTCACCAGGCCGGATTTCAAGATTATGCTTCAAGAAGAAAATAATTTACAAAACTTATTTTACTCTATATTCATATGCAAGGGAGGTCATTTAGAACATTTTTGTCAAATATTTCCATAAGTATGCGTTAATTCAAAATTCTAAACCATACAAAATGCTTATGTTTGTATTTGGAATGGAAATGAAACACAGTTTAGGAATTACTGGCACTTTTCAAATTTCGCCGCTGGCTCTGCATTTCATTCTCAGTTCGTAAACCTTAAGCGACATTCCTGTCAAGTTTGATCCAAATTGGCATAATAATTGATTTTTAAAGATTCTTCACATGATTTCTCTATGTCCGATTTGCCCCGCCCAACAAAGCCAATAATCTTTTAAGAATCAAAATTCACGAACTATTTTGAAAAGGATCACCCAAGGAACATTCCTGCCAAGTTTGGTGTGCATTTGCCCAGTGGTTAAGGAGAAGATTTTTGAAGAATCATCTAAGTCTGATAAGCCCCGCCCTTCTACTCCCACATTTTTCACCCAATCAAAAATTCATGAACATGTGTTGAATACAGTCACTCAATGATTATTCTTGCCAAGTTTGATTTGAATTGGCCAAACAATTGATTTTTAAAGATTTTTTGTATGATTTCTCTAAGTCCGATAAGCCCCGACCTGCCACGCCCACAATTTTTGACGGATCAAAAATTCACGAACAAGTTTTGAAAAGGGTCACCCAAGGAACATTCCTGCCAAGTTTGGTAAGAATTGGCCCAGTGGTTCAGGAGGAGAAGATTTTTGAAGAATTATCGAATGATTTCGCGAAGTCTGATGAGCCCCGCCCTGCCAAGCCCACATTTTTCACCCAATCAAAAATTCATGGACATGTGTTGAAAACAGTCATTCAAGGGACATTCCTGCCAAGTTTGCTTCAAATTGGCCTGATAATTGATTTTTAATTTTTTTTTTCAAATATATCTCTAAGTCCGATAAGCCCCGCCCTGCCACGCCCACAATTTTTGACGAATCAAAAATTCACGAACAAGTTTTGAAAAGGGTCATCCAAGGAACATTCCTGTCAAGTTTGGTAAGAATCGGCCCAGTGGTTCAGGAGGAGAAGATTTTTGAAGAGTTATCGAATGATTTCGCGAAGTCTGATAAGCCCCGCCCTGCCACGCCCATATTTCTCACCCGATCAAAAGTTCAAGAACATGTGTTGAATCATCTTCGCAAGCCAAGGGTTCTACCTCCACTTTGTTCCTTACGAACCCTTGGCCGCTCGCTTCTATAGAAATCAAAAGTACCGCCGTGGCACCTTTCGGTGATAAAGAGTCACGGCCCTTTGCAGTTGCTATTTCTGGCCAATCAAAAGCCTCGTACTAAAACGTGTTAGGCGGTGCATCAAATACGGATATCTATTTTCACGTCAGCCACAGTTTTCGTTTCGACAAAGAGGGCTTGTAAAGTGCGTTTTGATTGGATAATGGGAAAGTTATCGCGTCCAATGAAATCGCGCGGCGGTACTTTCGATTTCCATAGAGGCGAGCGGCCAAGGGTTCGTAAGGAACAAAGTGGAGGTAGAACCCTTGGCTTGCGAAGATGGTGTTGAATACAGTCACTCAATGAACATTCCTGTCAAGTTTGGATCAAATTGGCCACATATTTGATTTTAAAAGATTTTTCACATGATTTCTCTAAGTCTGGTAAGCCCCGCCCTGCCACGCCCACAATTTTTGACAAATCAAAAATTCACGAACAAGTTTTGAAAAGGGTCACGCAAGGAACATTCCTGACAAGTTTGGTAAGAATCGGCTCAGTGGTTGAGGAGGAGAAGATTTTTGAAGAATTATCGAATGATTTCGCGAAGTCTGATAAGCCCCGCCCTGCCACGCCCACATTTTTCACCAGATCAAAAATTCATGAACAAGTGTTGAATACAGTCACTCAAGGAACATTCCTGACAAGTTTGCTTCAAATTGGCCACATATTTGATTTTTAAAGATTTTTCATATGATTTCTCTAAGTCCGATAAGCCCCGCCCTGCCACGCCCACAATTTTTGACGAATCAAAAATTCACGAACAAGTTTTGAAAAGGGTCACCCAAGGAACATTCCTGCCAAGTTTGGTAAGAATCGTCTCAGTGGTTGAGGAGGAGAAGATGTTTAAAGAAAAACCAACAGACGGACCAACAGACCAACAGACCAACAGACCGACAAGCTGACTTCTCTAGGACTATATACCCCCAAATTGAATTCGGGGGGTATAATGACAATGTGAGCATTATGCTTTCAGCTTGTTCTTCAACTGTATAGTGTATTGCAAACGCCAAGGGGGTATAGTTTGAAACAATACTCTAAGAAACCAGAAATACGAACAGACAATGATACCTGATAGCTTTATATGCAACAGAAAAGATTTGATCAATTAGCAGTTCACCACGGGTAATATGTAAGACTTTCGGTAACAGAGATAATATGATTATCTTCTGTAATGTAGGTCTTACAGAACAATATAGAGATTCACCTTACATAAACTCACAATTTACAAACAAATTCTAATTTTAACCGGCTATATGTTAATGGTATATATTCTTACTTAAGGAACATTGTTTGGGTTTTATACCCTGCCAAGAACAAATGGCGGAGTATTATGGTAAAGCCTGTGCCAGGTAACCGTCCAACTTTCGTTTTTTTGGTTACACTCTGTAACTGCTGCGACCTTCTTTTCACGTTCGAGTCGTCTAAGCTTGAAATTTCCTTCAGCTCAAAATACATTGTACTGTTGAAGTTAGGGACACCACATTTGTTGAGTTGATGCGCCACAACACAAAGCTTGTTGTGTACCAAAATTAGGTTCAGGACAGGTGGCCTATTTTGTACAGTTATGTTGTTTTTTTTTTTTTTTTTTTTTTTCTTTTTGTGTATAGAACATGGTGGGTGGGTGTATAAAAGCTACATACATGTTTTGTTTCATATACTATAAACTCAATTATATCCAATTAACAATAACTAGCTGACAGACTTTACTGTTCAATAAATACATGTATTACAGTATATGTAATACAACTGGAAATTAAAGTATCGTAAATTACATAATCCATTTATTTAACTGTTGTTTCGCTCACGTGCGAAAAGCTTCAAGTAAAGAAAATGATATGCAAACAATTTTCTTCCATGCTTTAATGATTCATGGCTGAGTTATAGTAGATAAATAAATAAATGAAGCTAATATGCTGATATCAAGGTAACGTAAAATACATAATACATTTATGCAACTATTGTTTGTGCATAGAACATGATGGATGTGTGACCAATGGCTACATGCATGTCTTGATTCACATACTATAAATTCAATTTTATCCAATTAAAAATTACAAACTGATAGATTTTTCTTTACAATAAATATTACTCTTGATATGTTTACAAGTATATGTATATGTAATAGTACTGGGATTTAAAGTAACGTAAATTACATAAAACATTTATTTAATTGTTGTTTTGCTCACCTACGAAAAGCTTCAAGTAAATAAATTGACATTCAAACTATTTCCTTCTGTGTTTTAATAATTTATGACCGAATAATAGTATATAAGGGATAAATGAAGCTAATATGCTGATATTAGGTAACGTAAATTACATTTTACATGTATTTAACTATTGTTTTGCTCTTATATAAGGTTTAAAGTAAGGAATTTGGTAACCATGTCATTTGTTGTTGTGTATGAACGACTTATGCCCAAGTAATAGCTGAAAAGTGAATAACTGCATCGAATATTCAGTAATATAACGTAAGTTACACAACAACATCGACTGAAATCACAGAAAATTGTCATTTTTTTCTTTGTTCTTCCTTCTTAGGACAAAAGTAAGTGCATAAGACATCTCTGACGTAAGAAATATCACTTTCCATATGCATATATAAGCCTTTTATTAGTTATTTATGTAAGATTCCGCCATCTTGGCGGCCATCTTGAATTTCTCAAAATGCTAAAGGGTGACACGTCACCCGTCAGATTCTTTAACAGTATGGTGTCTACATCAAGAATCAGCAAAGAAAAAAACTATGTACTCCACTGCAAGGTATAAGTGGATATCTGCCGGACTAATATGGAATCCAGCGAGTCCTCAGGATTCACAGTCTTAAAATTGTAAAAAAAAAAATCACTGATATATCTCAATGTTTTCTGAGCATTTCTTTCAAAACGTCAAAACGGTTGTTGTTATTTTGAAAACGGTTAATTTAGTTTGACAATATTTTGATCAATCAACAAAAAAACGGAAACAACATCTGTCAGCTAAAGTGCAAAATTTGCCTGAAGCTTTTTTAACGAAAATCCATTATGAACATGGCTTAAAATAAACACCGTCTAGCATTGCATCTCGTTTCGACCTAAAACAATTTTTAAAAAATGATAATAAAAATAGCTGTATTTTTTTCTAATTTTCAGAAATTATTCCAGAGCAGCAGTATGATGGAGAAAAGACATCGTAAATTTGTTATTTCGAATTCAACCCCTATGTTATGGGTACTCATTTGAATCGTCTCGATGAGACGATTCAAGTGAGTACCCACGACATAGGGGTTGATAAACAATAAACACGGTGCATAATCACGTGACTTAGAATTTCCGATAATCTTCAATAACTTTGTCAATACTTGACCAATTTAAATTCGGTTCGAATCAGAGAAGGTAGAAAAATGTCAAGAATAACCTGGACTTGGTAGATTTTTTTAAAAAAAAACCTACTGATTAAAAAGTTATTGAAGATAAACCAAAATTTTGGTTTATCTTCAATAACTTTTTTATCGGTTGATTTTTCACAAATCCAACGCTTTCATCTACTGCGTGACGTCTGTCCGCCTTCTCTGCTTCAACCCGAATTCAAATCGGTCCTGTTTTAACAAAATTATTGAAGATTTTCTGAAATTTTTGCATCACGTGATTATCCACCGTGATAAAAGAAGTAGAATCTATTGCATTTTGAAAAGCCACCACCCCCTCTTATCTGTAGCTATGTTATTTTCATGAAATTGTGTGGGAGGAATATTATCAAGAATGACAAAATTACAACACACGTCATCGGGTTAGCATCCGAGACATCAAAAACAGAAATGAAATCTCGAAAAAGAGAATAGATTTGTTCGTTTTAATCATTTCCTAAAAACCAAAGCCTGATTTTGATGTCCCTTGTTAAAAAAAACAAAAACAAACAAGCAACAACCACAACAAAACATCGTCAACAGCAACAACAATCCTATTGGGAAAATATATGCAAGCAAGCATTTCCTCATTTTGTATAGAGGAAAATAATTGACCCGGCAGAGTGACCTTAACTGTTCACAAAAATGGAAAAGTTTATTTTCCAGTTTAGATGGGAATGGTACGTCGCTAATTTACGTAAAGGCGTGCACTGTATCCGTTATACGAGTACAACATTGTGCCGCCATGTGAAAATAAGATTTTATCTAATCTAGTCAAATAAAAAATGTTAAGCTACCGTGGTCCATATGGATCGAAATTTTCAGTAGAGCTAATCATTGAAATAGGCGTAATCTCCAAAAAATGAAAATATTTAAACACAGTTCACATCCTGGTCATACCGGACAGATGTCACAGGCTGACAAGGATCGGCGTTTTTGCACATTCAGTTTACCAATTACCATTTTAAGATGACACGACAAATGTATGCACGTGAAAATACTGTTAAGTCGTTGAACAATATGATTATTAGCTGTAAATAGCGAAGCATGCGAAGTATTCGGCAAATCACGAGGGGTTCCGGTATACCTATTACCCCTGGACGATAAGTCTGTTGACCTTTCCGCTTGATCTGCTCTGCCGGGTCAAATCTCTCCGTCTATATAATTATGCATATGCACAGATTGATCAGGGCCCATGTTGTTTTCAAATAGCCTTTTCGTGGTCTACAAAAACTATTACAGAGCATCATGGGTCCTGATCAGCCTGCACTTTGGCAAAGTTTTATCACGAGTCATGAAAATATCAAAAGCTGTAAGGACCCTTTCCAAGATTCCAGCTCACTTAATTTGCAAAACAACGTCATATTTCTTGAGTGGCATGCCATTTGGAATGCTGTATGTCGCGCAATGAGTAAATGGTGTTTGGAACCATTTTATAAAGTTAACCGTTACGTAATTTAGGACAGACAGTAGTATTTTTGTATGCGTTGTTATAAAATCTCGTAACTACGGCTTGATTCAAGCCGTAGTTACGAGATTTTATAACAACACCCAAGGTTAATAAATACATAACAGTAAACCAAATCTATTTTAGCACAAATTTCGTTACCACTGGACGAATCTTTTTCAAAACGTAATATTTCGGCCACTACTATATGTACATACGTATTGGGGAATTCTTTTCTGAAAGGCTCCCAAAGATATACAAGTACGTTTAGAAAGAATCGGTTATAACAATACAGCTATATAATACAAGTCTCTATCAAAACAATAAGTTTAACCAGCATGTTGTAGCATTTCAACAAAAACCTCGTAACTGCATCTTGTTTTAAGCTGCAGTTACAAGGTTTTGGTTGAAAAGTAGCGATGTGTGTAATTTGTGTTCTATCATTCAAAACCCTTCTCGAGAAACACGATGCATACTTCTTCGAATTACCTGTTTTCTTAGAAACACATCGTTAAGCAAGATAGCAGCCAAAAAAGGCAAGGACGCTGGCGAATGGGTAACCCTCTCGACCAATCAGTTTGTTTATATATTTATATATCCAGTTTGCATCGCGCACGTGAATAAAGTTACTGCAAATCTTGACTAGATAGGTTGTAGCTTCACTTACGGATTTTTAAATACACGAAGAATGTTTCAAAACGAAAAGAAAAGGAAAATGAATTTCTGGAAATATAAAGTTAAGACATTAATCTAACTTTGAATATATTTTAAACATAGCTTCACTTACGGATTTGTAAATACACGTAGACTGTACTAAAACGAAAAGAAAAGCAAAGTGAATTTCTGAAAATATAAAGTTAAGTCATAAATCTAACTTTGAATATCTTTTAGACATTTTTTATCTTATCGAACCACGTTGATATTATATTTGAATGATGGCGATGTTAAATATGGAAATCATTGTGATGTCAGTACTGTGCTATCTGAGTATTATGTGTAAAGCACATCCAGTCGAACCCCAGTGTTCGAAGTTTCCTTATGAAGAAGCCTTACTTGAGAAGATGGTGAGGATGGAGTTCAACGTGCAGAAAATGGCCGAAGGAATTAAAGATGTGGAAGATAAAGTAAAGACGGAATTAACAAAACTACAAGTCGAGAGACAATCAATTGTGGATGAGAGAAGCGAATTTGGAGTTCAGTTACAAAGAGTCGAAAGTAATGCGGCCGTGAACATTAGGAAATTGACGGATGACAATGAAGCCAAAATCAATACGTTAAAAACAAACGTAGAGGAGAGTCTTGAACACACGGAGGCCGTAATAACTAGAATGTCTACAGACCTGGCTGACCTGAAAAATAACACGATAAAGGATCTGAGAGGTAAGTCTTTAAACTATTACCAGATGGATTTTTTTAGACTTATCCAAATTCAAAGGTGGTGCAGACGACATTTTTAAGCGAACGGAATTGTGTATATATGTTTGGTTTTCTTGGTTAGAAAATATTGTGGGAAATGAAGACAAAGCTTAACACAAGCAATATCTTCATTTTTCACGATATTTTCCAAATGCGTTATATGGTGGGAAGTGAAAAGGAGTCATGGTTAGGGAATGAGTTAAAAGGAATGTCTTTGATGTATTATCAATGCTTGTAAAGCATGATTTATATTAGGTAAATAAACGATTAAGATATTCATACAAAATTATAAAAAATATAAATTTGTCCTAGAAAATAATGACGTCTGTATTAATTAGTACTAGTATTAGAAATGTTTGTAAAGCACCTACAATTCCTCCTCATACAAAATTAAGAAAAGAAAAAAATGTGAAGAAATAAATGGCACGCTGAATAATTCATCTAATGATTATAATTATAGTATTGCTCTGTAAGCAACAAGTAAAAGTAATAGGACAAACAGTAAAATAAATTGGCCGCAACCAGGAAAGATCTCAATCAAGAGTCTGATCAAGATCCATGTTATTCGTTAATAACTTCTTCTAAAAACTTCAAAAAGGCAGAATGTATCTAGATAATTTTTTCATGAGGTACTAGCTTGTCTGGAAACATGGGAGTCAAAATAGCTATACGGAACCTTTTCCACGATAGCATCTTCGCAAGCCAAGGGTTCTACCTCCACGTTGTTCCTTCGTAAGGTAGAACCCTCGGCTTGCGAAGATGCTATGATAGTGGTAAATGGTAGATTTTGGCAGACTGGGACACATAAGTTATTACTTATTTCACATGAAGATTGGTTATGATGACAAAATTTAATTCATTATGTGTATAACATACGTGAATATTTATGTATTTCAGACAAGACCAGACGACCGTCGACCCTGTTCCGGGCTAGACAGTTAGAAGATCGTAGCCCGAGCGTGAATCAGATCCTTGTGTTCCAGACAATCATGGAAAATCAGGGCGATGGATACGACAAAGATACTGGCGTGTTTACGGCCCCTCATGATGGGGAGTACCTGTTTACTGTGCAGTTGTGTTTACATGGTACTCGTGATTTTGTATTCCAATTTATGCAAGACGATGATATAAAACTAGCTGCAGAATTCCATAACGGTAATCATGGCTGCAGTACAGCCGTACATATGACAAAAATTAATGCTCAAACTAAGATTTGGTTAAAGAGCGCCGACAATTATGGCAATAATGCTCTTCATAGTGATTCTTATAGATGGAACATTTTTAGTGGCATCTTGATTAAATAAATTCGAAATGTTTTGAATATGTGTACGATATACAATATGTAAAAAGTCAGGATCCGGAAAGAATCTTTCATATCAAAAAAGAAAGATTTTTATCATATTATCATGCGCATATTTCTGCGGTTTGGTGATACTACGCTGCATCACAGAAAAGGGGGTTTTAATTCATTGTCAACTGTTAGCACATACCTCCATTTATGGTAGAATTTGCACGAAATTTTGGCGGACAGTTCCTCATTGTTCAGGCTTTTGTATGAAGTTTATGTGTTTGGTGATGTTTTGTTGCGCTTTCATTTAACCCGTTACCACACTGACTCTTTTTGACTCCCACAGCAAAATGGCTTCGCAAAACATTGTGGAAAATGAAAAAAATGCTTATGACACGTAGTTTGCCACAATGTTTTCTTTATAAAAAAAGATAGGAACGTGTACAATGTTATTCATTTTAATTTGTCGTCTGCGATGTCTTTGAATTTGGACCAGTCTAAAATTTTGCTGTTGAATTAAAATGTCTTGTTAATACAAATCCACCTATATTCACGGATGAATTTGCATGAAGATTGCACAGAACGTTCCAAATTGTGTAACCATACAATATTGTCGTAGTTTTAGGAGTTTATGGCTTTCCAGCAGTACTTTCGATACTTTGAATCTTATTAGCGTTTTGGACGATAATCGGACAGATCATTAGAAAACATGGACAGAATTCGTCGGTGTTATCACAAAACCTCATAACTACATTTTAATTGCAAAAGCACTGACACTTTATGATCTTTATCTCTTTTAATGATTTAAGCATTTTTCTGACAAGAAAATTAAGAGAGAACGAAGAACAGTATCTGCCAAATTGTCATATAACCGGATAAACTTATAGAATGTGAGAGTCACGTGTATTATCTTTACAGCGAATATTAGTATTGTGTTTGTCTTCCACTTCAATTCTGCGATTATTCAAACTTTCTCGACTACACTATTTCTTCTTGGGGAATGTTTTGAGAGTTTTACCTCTTCTTGGTAGGTTCTACAAATTTCTGTGCTATATTGTACAAAAATCATGTCATTATCATCCAGATAACCTTATAGGATGTGAGTGTCACGTGTAGTACCGTACAGCGGATATTAGTATTGTGTTTGTCTTCAACTTCAAGCCTGTGATTATTCAAACTTTCGTGACATCTGTACTTCTTCTTTGTGAAGATTTTTGAGAATTTTATCATTTCTTTGCAGGTTCTAAGAGTTTTCTTGTTATTGTCTAGCTGTTATAATATGAAATTCTAACAGTATTAAAAAATACTCAAATAGAAAAAATCTTGTCAAAATTTACATGATATTAAATGACAAAATACCGGCATGAGTTATTCTCGCGAAAGGAAAATTAGGAATAAACAAGGACCAGCATCCTATCTTTATCTTATCTTATCTTATAACCAGATAACCTTATAGAATGTGAGAGCCACGTGTATTGTCTTACAGCGGATATTAGTTTTGTGTTTTTCTTCCACTTCAAGTCTGCGATTATTCAAACTTTCGTGACAACTCCACTTCTTCTTGGGGAAAATTTTGAGAGTTTTATACTTTCTTGACTGGGTTCTAAGAAATGTATTCTTATTATTAAAACGGAGCTTAGTTTTCTAAAGTTCGTTTACGTTCTTGTTATTCAAAAGTTTGGTCTAGAGTCCATATAAAATCGTTTCTCATAATTGGCAAATTAAAGGATCAGTCCAATGCCTTGCTGTTATGTTAATATACATATATATGACATTCTAACAGTATCAGAAAAATACTCAAATAGAAGAAATCTTGTCAAAATTAACATGATATTAAATGAGAAAACACCGGCATGAGTGATTCTCGTGAAAGGAAAATTAGGAATAAACAAGGACCAGCATCCTATCTTATCTTATCTTATAACCCGATAAACTTATAGGATGTGAATGTCAATTGTATTATCTTACAGAGGATATTAGTATTTTGTTTGTCTTACACTTCAGGTCTGCGATTATTCAAACTTTCGTGACAACTGTACTTCTTCTTGGTGAAGATTTTTAGACTTTTATCCTTTCTTGGTATTTCTACAAATGTTTGTGCTATATCGTACATAAATCATGTCATTATCAGACAGATAACCTTATAGGATGTGAGAGTCACGTGTATTATCATACAGCGGGTATTAGTATTGTGTTTGTCTTCAAGACTTAGTCTGTGATTATTCAAACTTTCGTGACAACTCAACTTCTTCTTGGTGAAGATTTTTGAGAATTTTAGCCTGTCTTGACAGGGTCCTAGACTTTTTTTCTTATCCTTCCTTGGTAGGCTCTACAAACTTCTACAAATTTTGTACATAAATCATGTCATTATCATCCATATAACCTTATAGAATGTGAGTGTCACATGTATTATCATACAGCGGATATTAGTATTGTGTTTGTCTTCCACAAGTCTGCGATTATTCAAACTTTCATGACAACTCTACTTCTTCTTGGGGAAGATTTTGAGATTTTTATGCTTTCTTGGTAGGTTCTACAAATCTGGGCTATAGTGTACAAAAATCATGTCATTATCATCCAGATAACCTTATAGGATGTGAGTGCCACGTGTATTATCGCACAGCGGATATTAGTATTGTGTTTGTCTTCCATTTCAAGTCTGCGATTATTCAAACTTTCGTGACAACTCTCCTTCTCCTCGGTAAAGATTTTTGAGGGGTTATCCTTTCTCGACATGTTCTTAGAATAGTATTTACACCGTTTGAATGTATCTTTGACTTTTACAGTTCACACATGCCCTCGTGATTCAAAATAAGGTTTCTATCAATATGCCAATTAATTGACCAATGAAATGACCGATTCATTGCCAAACTGTTATTTTTTTAATTGTGACATTCTAACATTGTAACAAAAATAAATTGAAATGGGTGAACCGTTGAACCAATTGACAAGTTTTAACTATGACAGCCCCACACACAACAGCCACCGGAAGTCGTCCTTAGAGGCAAAGGCGAAATTTTTTAACGGGGAACGGTTGGCTCTAAATCCAACAAAATAACCATCTTACCGGCTATTAACGAATTCATTCAATTTCATAGTTTTTCTTCCAGTTATAACTTCGCTTAATCGCTGTATATTGAATGCACGTGCGCTTTATCGCTTTATATTGGATGCACGTGCGTCGTCATTGTTTTCTCCGTATTGATAATGTCGATTTGTTACTATTTTTAGTAACAATTCTCATGTAAACAATGTTAATTTCCCATAAACCAATTGTTTGCCACCGGAAGTTAATCCGAGTCTTCTCTGATGAAAATTCGTCCTTTGATATTTGGATGTCGCTATTAAGCCTACATCAGAGCGCTGTCCCATTCAAAAACAAAAGAAAATTCCGACACAACTTATTTCGCTGTGTCGGACTTTTCTTTTGTTTTTGAATGGGACAGTGCTCTGTTGTAAATAGCGACATCCAAATATCAACGATCGAATTTTCATCAGAGAAAACGCTGATTACCGGAAGTGTTCTGCGGGTACAGACTTAAACGATAAATGAAAGGAGTCTATTATGTGTAATTGTCTTACATTGAATAATTATAACGTCGCTTTTTGACGAAAACCTCGTAACTACAGCTTAAAACAAGCTTTTTGGAGGAACATCACAAGATCTATATCATTTCTTTGGAATATTCTAAGAAAATCAAACTTCTTACGAAGATTATTAAGCGTTCCACCACATGTGTAATATTCTCAGAGTTCCCTACTTCTAAGAAAGTTTTGAATACTGAGATTTATTGGTCTATGTACGTTCTGTTATTTCGTCCATGAAAAATCAGTTGACTGAATTAGTCGTTCATTCAGTTCGAAGGAGAAATGAAGGTTGTGGATTGACATACAAACTTGGCCAAATATGTCCTGCTTTTGAGGCAAAAGATTAAAACTCTGTCATTAAGCATTTTATGACTATAATTATGCTAATACTTGATTTATACTTAAAACTTTTATTGCAGACAAATCACCTCCTTTTCAATATCCACTTTACTGTTTCCAACATCTTTCAAATCGGAGCAATCCTGTCTTTAGGAAAGGGTTAACCGACGCACTTTTGTGATTCCCGAAAGAAATTAATAATAGAAATAAGATTGCTTCTGAAATGATCGTCTTTATTTGTCTCGTGTTCCATGCACTTTAACCCTTTCCAAAACAAGACCTGGTTTTTGACTTCCCTAATGGAATAAACCATGGAAAACATTGAGACAAAAGAAGAAAATGCTGGTAATCAGCATTTTCTTCTTTTGTCTCAATATTTTCTGTGCTATAATGTATGCAACTCCCATCTTTACCAACACCTATTTTGTCATTCACAGAAATTTCAACACGGGAACATTCCCAATTTTTAGTGTTTGGGAAAGGGTTAACGCTTTCCCGAACAAACATATCTAAAGAAACGTGAACAGTTCAAAGTAAGCCTATACTGACGACAAAATAAATGTTATAGTATGCAGAAAAATTGTGTAAAACCATTTAACCCTTTCCCAAACAAGACCTGGTTTTCACGTCCCTAATAGAAAAGGCTGGGGAAAACATTGAGACAAAAGAAGAAAATGCTGATAACCAGCAGTTTCTCCTTTTGCCTCAATATTTTCTGTGCAACAATTTGCACAATTTCAATCTTTTTCAACATCTATTTTGTCGTCTGTAGCAGCTTTGAATTTGGACCACCCCAAATTTTTGTCGTTTCGGGAAAGGGTTAAAACAGAAACATTAAGACGACAGGATAAAATTATGTTTATCAATATCCGCATTTTTTTCTTTTGCTTCATTAATTTCTAAAGCATTCCCTTAAACGAATCCTCTCCTAAGCAATACAAGCCTTGCCTAACCACGACAGGAATTCTTTTGAATTGAGTTGAGAAGAAAGAAGAAAATAATAATTAACTGTACTTTCTCTTTTTTCTCGATATTTTTCATAATTTTACTGTACAAGTTTTGCACATAACGTACAAATATATCCTTTTTGGTACAAATGCTTTCAATTAATACGTGCAACAATATATTATGAAAATAGAGAGAAAGAGTTCAGATTTCTGACACGTTCTGAAATGACAATTTAGCAACATCACGGTGTATAATCACGTGACTCAAGATTTCCGATAATCTTCAATATCATGTTTAATACTTGACCAATTCGAATTCGGTTTGAAGCAGAGATGGTGGGAAAATGCTAGGAATAAGCTTGACGTGTTGGATTTTTTAAAAATCAACTGATAAAAAATTTATTGAAGATAAACCAAATTTTTGGTTTATCTTCAATAACTTTTTTATCAGATGAATTTTAAAAAATCAACCACGTCCATCTAATGCGTGACGTCTGTTTACATTCTCTGCTTCAAACCGAATTCAAATCGGTCCAGTATTTACAAGATTATTGAAGATATTCTGAAAATATTGCATCACGTGATTATCCACCGTGAACATGCTAGTCATATAATTATGAAAATTAAAGCGAAGGACAATTCAATTGTTATGAAAACAAGAATTTATAGCCTACTGATTTATTAAATATCGTAGCTATTTGACAAAAACCTTGTAACTGCGGCTGAAAACAAGCTGCAGTTATGAGGTTTTGTTGAAAAGCGATAATGTGCATATTTGAAGAAAAGGAAAAAATATAAGTTCTGAGCATTGTGTCCTTTTCTCACGGTGGTTTCTATAGAAAAGCCAAGATATTTTACCCTTTCCCAAATGGCAAATTTTAGACCAGTCTTATTCTAAAGCTGCAGAGGACGTCAAAATGTATATCCATAAAGATTGAATTCGTGTACATTGTAGCCTAGAAAATACTGAGGAAAAAGAAGAAAATGCTGATTATCAGTATTTTCTTCTTTTGTCGCAATGTTTCCAAGCCTTTTCTCTAAGGGACGTCAAAACCAGGTCTTGTTATGAAAGGGTTAAGATGTTTAATTGAGTTTGCACTTTAAGGATTTCTCTATTAGTTTTGTTTCTAAGGCCACCGCGGGATATATGCACCAGGGATGATTCACGACCATAACCTTTTCGAAAGCAATCAATTTTTGTTTGTTTGTTTGTTCCTTACTGAAAAACGTTGAAATTAACTGCATTAGGAGAAAAAAAATAGCAAAAGCAATTTCTCCATTTTTCACGATGTTTTCCAAAGCTTTAACTTTCGAGGAGCAAAAAAGAGTCAATGTCTGGGAGTAAGTTAAGAGCATTTCTTAAAAAAAATGATACATGTTTCGACTGTACCAATTTGAAAGCTGTTACCGATGACAGAATGGGTGTTAATAAAAGAAGGTTTGTGTTCGATTTAGCACAGAAAATATAGAGGCAAATAAAAGGAGAAAATACCGGTGGTTTTTGTTGTTGTTGTTGTTGTTGTTTTGGGTTTTTTGTGGGGGGTTTTCTCAGTGTTTTTTCAAACCTTTTTGATACTTGTATAATGGAAAGTCAAAACTATGCATTGTTTAAGACAAAGTTTACTTCGAAACCATTTCTCAAACAAGACATGGGTTCGACGTGTTTAAGGGGGAATGCTCCAGTTTCCTAATTCTTTTTCCCAATAATAGAATTTATTTATATTTTGTATGTTGAAATTACATGGTATTACCAATTGAAAAATAAAATAAAAATGGATGGTCAGCGATCTTGTTTGAATTTTATAGGCTTTCGTATCACATACCCCTACATCGAAAAAATGCACAATTTCTTGCACCTGTCCAAGGTCACTAAAATGGTAAAAAAAAGTGCGGTATATTCATCGTTTAGGCCCGGAAACGGATTTAAAGTAACGTCTTACATTTAATAAGAACAGAAAACACAAAATATGTGCTATTATTAACGCGTAAATGTATAAAACAGCATGCTCACGTGTTCGGTTAGATCAACGTAGCTGGGGTGTTTTACGTCAAAATTTGCATATTTTTGGAAATATTTCAAGTTCTACATAATAGAATTTGATAAAACTCCCTCATTGTATTAAGCAACATGTCCTGGTAATAATTCAAAAAGAAAATGTATAGGTCAGCGCACTAATTAGTGAATTACAGCATTTTTTATCAGCTACACATGAATAAAATGACGCAAAACAGTGGTAACTGCATACACACTTACGACTGTCTTGCTCTAAATAATCGATTTCCATCTTGAGGAAATCAGTTTCGCATAATAAATACACTTTTACCGTCGAAAATGGTAAATTGTAATGATGTGTTATATTATTGAAAATATGGTAGCGAAACATATTGGTACGAAACATTTAATTTACTACAGTAATGACCGAGTGTTCCGAAAAACTGGAGCATTCCCCCTTAAAAGAATAGTCATGGGAAAACATTGACACAAAATACGAAAATGCTGAAGATCAGCATTTTATCCTTTACCCTTTGTTACATCACATGTGTCGTCTGCAGCATCTGTTCTGTGAGTTCGAAAATAAAAATAGGGGGATCGTTTTCCTAGTATTACATACTTTTTACCGCGTTTCTTCATGATAATGAAATAATCAGACTTCGGGGGGTTGTTTGAACCACAACGATGCTAGTCTCGGAGATGGGCAAAGAAAGACGTTACTTTTTGCAATGAAATGTCATCTTTTTACGTAACAAAACACATTATGATAGGATTAACTTGCTTTCATATCTGATTACATTCACGAAAATTCAGACAAATTTAGGAATCAGGATTTTCTTTCTTTATTTTTTTTGTGGAAGATAATATTGTACTGACTAATAATTATGTAGCGAAAATTTCCCACTCGAGAAATTGCAATCCAATTGAGAATATAATGTAGCTAATTCTGAAGAATGTCGGTACTTTTGGGACCAAAATTGTAGCATGTGTTTTATCCATTTATCAAAGCAACACTCTTTGACTGGTCGAAATTGTAGGTCATTGAAGGAAAATAATGTTATTATTATAATGTAAAGGGACTCGGTTCGCGTTTAACTCTAATTGACTCTGTAAAATTGCATTTTCGAAAGGTGAGACAATGTCTTCCAGTCTAATCCTTGGGACTCAATGGTCTGTCTGCTTTTACGCATCACTTTATCCAAAATGGCAAATTACTAGGCTGTGCACATAACTCAAAACTTCTGCCGCCAAAAAGTAGCAAGTACAAAATTGCAATAAAATGTACATTAATTACCAAATTGAACATATGTTCGTTTCAAATCTATTGGATGATATATTCATTTTAAACGAGGCTTTTTTTCTTCATTAAACAGGATATTTCGAGCAAGATTACTTTGGCGTCTGACGTCATAACCGCTGTATTTAAGGTACATGTAATTGGGCAAATATTTCAAAGGACTGAAAGTTCAGAAAGTTGACTGAATAGCATTGGATTTTGTTCTAAAAATAGACTGGGTTTGCCGTTATGTTTGGATAAACCGTCGGTGTTGTTATAAAATCTTGTAACTACGGCTTGAATCAAGCCGTAGTTACGAGATTCTATAACAACACCCACGATATACCATTGTTTGTCCGAATCTACGTCACTGTTTACTTGATAAAATCGGTCCCTATTGTTTTCAAATGAAATAAAGTTCTATAATCTACACACTTTTGAGACTCTAGATATGAGTGTTACAACTGAACTCTGGCGTGCTAAAATAGGGAAATTTTCACACTTTGGGAAGAAAAAATCATCGTCTACACAGGCTACAGCAAACGTTACAATCACAATAAAACTTTAATCTTTAGTCATTCGTATTGCCCGTTTTTCTGCTTCTTGTTGCGCATTGTGTAGAGCGAAACCCCGGACCTCTGACTAACCCATTACCAAACAGCAAAATTTTAGGGCGGTCCTAACTGAAAGATCCTGCAAACGACAATTGGAAGTGAATCGCTGACGTATGTTGACCGGGTGGTACGAGGTGGTGGAGTGTCTGTAGTTCTTCCACGACCACCGCGACTGGTCCCAGGTCCCTTACTAGCCCATTACCACACAATGACTCTTTTTGACTCCCAATGAAATAATGGCCATGGAAAACATCGTGGAAAATGAAGAAATTGCTTGTGACGTCGGGGATTCACCCTCCTATTCACAACAAACATAATTATGTCGACTTGGCGTCAAACCATCGAATCAGACTGGTCAACGTTCATCAAGCAGCTGGATTCTCAGCGATACTGGTGCTCGACGTAAATCTATCTCACAAAGGCTAATCGATGATACCGAATCTGATGCTGATGCCTAGAATGACACCTGCATCTTGAAAGTAGTTCGACTAAAATCTATCCCAGAAAGCCCAAACTAGATAGGTTGGTATATTTGGATGCTACATGATGGTAGAAAATGAAAATTCGGAATATCTCACTGAAGACATTTTGCACAGCATGTCTTTCCCCTTATCAACACATTTATTTTCTTGCTCTTTTCGACTATTTCCGAAAAAGACCCAATATACCCTCTCTTGTGTTTAGATAACACATTTTTTACTCTTTTGTGCATAAAGGTTCCGAGAAATGTGTTCCAACGCATACGACACCGTATGATTATTTCTAATCGTAAGATTATGTATATGGTATAGCCTATATGGCATATGTGATAAAAGCTTCAGTGTTCCGTGCTAGGTAACGTGTATATCGGTGCTTTTCAACAAAAACTTCGTAAATGCAGCTTAAAGCAGGCTCTATTTATGACTTTTTTTTTGTAAAGCGACTATATTTTTGAGGGACCTTTTTACGCCAAAATTAACAAACGAAATATGCCAGAATCCCTGGGTGCTTGGAATTCTGATTAAAAATCTAGAAAAAAACGCATTCATAATAAACGTCAGAAATCGAGAGAAAAATCAACAATTTTAAACCAATTTAATCCTGAAAAATTATACCCTAATTGTCATTCATTAATTGATGTTGCAGTTTAAAACCTGAGAGCCGTGATGAACAGAGCATAATTATTTTTTTTTTCTGACAACCATTGTTCCAAAGTGAAACAAGTTACAGGCGATAATATAAATATTTAAAAAGAAAGCGTGCAAAACATCGGAAGAGTAGAAGCATTTTTCTCTTTTCGTGCAATGATTCTTAAACCTTTCGTGATTAGAAACGTCACCAGAGATTGTTTTGAAAAAGGTAAATAAAAATTGATTCGTCAGGCAAATACGAACCTTCTGAAAATGTAATAGAAAAGGAGCATATTTTGGGGATGCAGTTTTATCGGTCGTTTAAAACCGATATGCTAGAAAGTATGAAAAATCTAAGAATATGGGAAAAAAACTCTAGACGTAAAATGAACAATTTCTTTCTCGACCAAGTTGTGCGGAGCGAACAGTCTTATCGATAGAAAATATCACAATTTCCAAGAATGTCGCTTATTTTCATGGCTTGTCTGAATTTCTGAAATTGAATAATTTCTTGAGGCCACATCAGGAAATGTCAACATCTGATTTATTTTTCTTCCTGAAATCAAGACACACAGAGCAAAATGTTTGTCACATGCAAACTAGGCCTACAAAATGTGTCGAATCTGATGCTTCTTTCCAAACATCGTTGGCGATCAAAATCTCGTAACGATAATGTACGTCGCTTTTCAACGAAAACTCGTAACTGCAGCTTGTTTTAAGCTGCAGTTACGAGGTTTTTGTTGAAAAGCGGCAATATTATGTTATCAGCAACAGAAATCTAAATACCAAGAACCTCGATAGATTACGAAAGTGCGAAAAAATGATAAATAAAAGAATTTCGGTTCAGTTCGTTTAAAAATAGTATTCGAACGAAATCATTGATGGTAATGGCACAATTATTTTCTTTTTCTTAGAAAAGTCATTTTTCTTGTGGTTATAAGACTTTCCCAAACACAGTTTCAAAATAAGAGACAAATGCAGACGACGAAAATTGACACAACCAAAAACAAAAGATGTGAAAATTACAAAACATGGGCATATACGCTTATTATCAGCATTTTCATATTTTACCTAGAATGTTTTGTGACGGTTTCGAAGATAGTGTAATTAAATCAAGGCAAGGGAAGGTCTAATATGGAATATCAGCAAGCTAAGATTCGTTATTGTTATTACTGTAACATTAATAAATTTCGTCGTAAAAGTATCTCTTCAAACGCATGACGATAAAACGTTGCAGAGGTTGCATCAAAACAAACGTTGATTGATCAAGCAACTATTGTACAGCCATGCGACTAATTGATGCTATTCAAGATATAAAGCAGGCATGTTACAAATTTATCGCTGATACAAGTTTCATTATTATCATTATTCATCAAGAGTGTTGCTTTGCATACATAGTTGCTTAACACTCTTTCAGACGGCAAATATTTGGACTGCACCCATCCAAAGGATGCTGCGGGCAACAAAACGGACGTTGATAGATATGTTATTTGTGTGAGGTATATCACAGGTAATGTTGAGGCAGATAGAATTTCGTGGATGTTTGTATTTTAAAATTAGATATTTGCAGACGATTTTGATGATTATGGCTACATTTTCCATAATCTAAAATTGTATGCCAATAGGGAACGATTTTTGCAGTTAAACGTGACGTGATTTAGGGTATGTGTTGTTATAAAATCTCGTAACTACGACTCGATTCAAGTCGTAGTTACGAAATTTTATAACAATACTGACGGTTTTTCAATACATAACGGTAAGACCAGTCTATAATTAGCACAAAAATTAATTGCCATCAATGTTCATCATCGATAAATGAGTGTCACTCCTTGATAAAATTATTTTGATAAAGAATATAAGGCTCAAGTGTTGGCATGTAAAGCTTACCCCAAATTCCTTAGATCGTATGACTTAATTATTATGTACAGTAAGCGAACATTCAATTATTACTGTAATTTCATACCAAGAAGAGATGGGGGCATGAATATCAAAATCTTATTGCGTTTCATGCAATCGCAACTTCCCGCCACAATCTATACGTCACTCTATTGTATTGAACGGTATGCCGATCTGCTAAGGTCAGGGTCTAACAACATATAGTTCAACTGCATTTTCTCTTTTGCCTTGATAATTTAACGCTACAGCATGATTCTTCAAAGTATAAGTGTTGAAAATATCAATACAATTAGTTCACAAATAAAAAAGTTATGAAACCATTCCGGATACTTTATTAACAGCCCTCGTACTCATATTCTATCTTTTAGATCCAATTTGTCACCTGTATCAGCTTTCAATTTAAACCACCCTAAATCTGTGCCGTTTGGAAAAATGATAACCGATTTGGGATTTTCCAGGGGACACAGAAGATGACCCTAACGGGTGGTGTTGCTGAAAAGCTTACAAAGGATTTTAATCACATTGAAGCGGTACTGTACTCGTAAGAATTCCCACTGTGGACCGTCTCCGATTTTCAGAAGATGACCCCTAATGGTTGCGTCTCAGATTCTACTGAAAAGCTAACAAAGGATTTTAATCCTATTGAGACGGTACTGTACCCGTAATAATTCCCACTGTGGACCGTCTCCAATTTTCAGAAGATGACCTCCTAATGGTTGCGTCTCAGATTCTACTGAAAAGCTAACAAAGGATTTTAATCCCATTGAGACGGTACTGTACTCGTAAGAATTCCCACTGCGGACCGTCTCCAATTTTCAGAAGATGACCTCCTACTGGTGGCGTCTCAGATTCTACTGAAAAGCTAACGAAGGATTTTAATCCTATTGAGACGGTACTGTACCCGTAAGAATTCCCACTGTGGACCGTCTCCAATTTTCAGAAGATGACCTCCTAATGGTTGCGTCTCAGGTGTAACTGAAAAGCTAACAAAGGATTTTAATCACATTGAAACGGTACTGTACCCGTAAGAATTCCCACTGTGGACCGTCTCTAATTTTCGGAAGATGACCCCTAACGGGTTCGTCTCAAGATGTTACTGATAAATTAACATAGTGTTTAATCGGATTGAATCGGTACTGTACGTGGAAAAAATCCTAATGTGGACCGTCTCCAAATTTGAGTTATCCGGATTGAAATCCGGCGCAGGAAGGTAAATGGATATATATATTGAAAAGAAACCTTTAACCAATTACTGCGCAGTGACACCTTTTGACTCCCTCACAAGAAAAGGCTTGGGAAATATGGTGGAAAATGAAGAAATTGCTTGTGTCAAGCAATTTCTTTATTTTCCACAATGTTTTCTAACCCAAAATAGAAAGAATTTTAAATTTTCATCAACTTGAAAATGTTGTCTGCAACATCTTTCAATTTGGAACACCCTTAAGGTTTACGAACTGAGAATGAAATGCAGAACCAGAGGCGAAATTTGAAAAAAGTACCAGTAATTCCTAAACTGTGTTACATTTCCATTCCAAATACAAACATAAGCATTTTGTGTGGTTTAGGATTTTAAATCAATGCATACTTATGTAAATATTTGACAAAAATGTTCAAAATTACCTCCCAAGTGCATATGAATATAGAGTAAAATAATATTTGTAAATTATTTTCTTCTTGAAGCATAATGGCACAGTGAATAAACTTATGTGAAGTGTTTTCACAAGTGTGTGTAATTTAATGCATTTCGTATGGCTAGAAAGTGGTGTTTTCATTCTCAGTTCGTAAACCTTACATTTTGTCGTTTGGTAATGGGTTAAACACTTCAATATAAATTGGAACGGTTTAGAAAACCGCTTGTGGTAAGCCTAGTTTTGTTCAATGATGTTCTAATGGTGGGGCGCACAACTCCGAAAATTTGGCCTAATCGTTCACTTTGTGATACAAGCATGAATTTTGGTATGGTAAGTCATTGAGGGTCCCTGAATCAGAAAAAAGTGCTAGCCACTTGAAATTCGCATCCGGTGGCCATTTTCCAAGATGGCCGCCATTCGGATAAATGTAGTCTATATATCAGATAGAAAGACATTCCAAATGCCTAAATCCGCCGAGATTTTTCTAATAAATCGTCCCAATATAGTCAATTTTGTAATTAATTAATAAACTACCATGGCTTTTTTACAACATTGCGGTCGTTTATCCGAGATGGCCGCCAAAATACTCCAAAAAATGGCCGTTTCTTCAATTAGATATTATTTTTAATAAGATATTATCAATCCTTGTCATAAAATTTCTACCAGCATAATGGAATGAAACACAAACCGATTTAGCCACATGAAAATCGCATCCGGTGGCCATCTTTCAAAATAGCCGCCATTCTCATGTATTAATTAGGCCTATATATAAAATATCAAATAGAAATGAATCCCAAGTGATGAATTTCGTCGGGATTTTTATATACCTTTCCTACATAGTCTTTTTTGTAACCAATATACACCAACTTGATGTCTTTATAACATGGCTGCCTTTTTCCAAGATGGCCGCCAAAATATTCAAATGTTCATAGTTTCTTCAAGGAAATCTTATTACTTTTAACAAAAAAGATATCGATCCCTCTCTTTAAGTATCAGCTAATAAAATGAATGAGATACAAACAAAATTGTTTTAAGAGAATATATATTTTGCCATTGAAATGGCGACCATTTTTGTATTATCTTAACTGTCTTATTGGCCTCCATAATTAAATACCGATTATCGTCGATTACTTAAAAAAAAACAGCAGCCTAATTAACATGGTTTAAAGCACTTTCGTGTGATTAGTCTCTTTGCGCTAAGTAAGTCAAAACCTAGTGTTCAAATCATCATTGGAATCGTCCACACCAAATATCAGAAAACTCATGCATTCTAAACCAGATAGTGTAAAAGGAAGTATTTCTTACATTAATAATGGATGATTGTAAAACAAATCAACAAAAATATGTAAAGTAAATGTTATCCCTGCCAAGAGGACAAATCTAATGATTTGCTTATTTCTCTTCTGAGTAATTTACAGAAAGAGCAAGATCTTAGTGGATACAAATGTACAATAATACTGCAACAGATATTCCTTTATACCTTGCCTTCAATGATATACCAACTTCGTTAAATCCAGCTCTATTAGATGATAATGAGGGCAAAGAGAAAACTTTGACACTGCATAAGCCAAGTATCATAGTAGATACCGTCTTTAAAGTTTTATCTACAATATAAAGCTCAAACGGGCACAGAAACAAGGTTCCATTACAGATGGAGACAGCTGTAAAAGGTCTATAGAATCTGATTTGCAAAAGATGCCACGTTTCTTATTCTTCTTCACGTTTCGTAGCACGATTCGCAAAATTTGAGACAAGCTTAATCAATGCGTTTAAACTATGGACAATGGGAAGTTGCTTGTAAAACTCAGCGCAGTTGTACGTGTTGTCGTTAAAGAGTTAAAGTATCACCCAAACAGCTTAGTAGAGTTGTATAACTCGACGAGGTCTTAACAACATATGATACAACAATAGTTTTGTAAAAGATTTACAAGTATCATGTGGCTTTTTTAACTTGTTATATACCGGTATATCATGGAATTCGTGGCTTCTGAGAAAGTCCAGTTTTCAAACTTCATGACTTAGTCCTATTGTATAAGCACCATCTCAATGCGCAAAACAGGCTGCATACAAAGCTGGCCATATTTAGAGACTGTGTAATTTTTAGCAACCGAATTATTAATGCCGGTCGAAATGGGGATTGCCAAAAGAAAATGAATGTTAGAGAGTTGTTTGGACCCAGTTTCGTAATGCTGCAGAGAGATGGCTACGAATGGGTGCAAAAACTTGAAGTGGACGGTGTAAGTTCAAGAAAGCCGGGCTTTTCTGCACTTCACTCTATATCTGCGTCTGTGAAATATCACATGAAAGTTAAAATCATAAATAAGCAGTGGCGGCCATCTATGTTGCACAGCTTCTTCAGTGTTGATATGACTATGTTCACAAGCATTAAGCCTTGCTTGTATTCGACATACCATCTCTTGTTGTCGAGGGACCCTATATGGGGTGAGGGCTAGTTTCCTTGTAAAGGCTGTTGATTTACAGAACTATTCTGGCCAAATAACGAATACACCGGACACATGGATGTTGAAAATAGGAATCAACTGAGACGGCGTTAAAACAATAATTAGCTTCAGTGGGTTTGGCTGCCATCTCTTGTAGGCATATTGTCAAAATTGAAAATCATCTGCTACATGTTTTAGAGACCTTCTTTGAAAAAAGCCGGTTGGCTGCCATCTCTCATGGGGATCTTATCAAATTTGAAAACTATATCACTGGGGACTTGTTCCAGATGATTGCCATCTCGGGTCCACAAACACTATATCTCACTTGTATTCTACATACCATTTCTCTTTGTTGAGGGACCCAATCTTGTAGCCTACTTGTTACGATAGGTTCTGTGGCTCTAAATTAATTGTCTCACCAAACTGATATACACTACATATTACATTTGCAGATATCTATGGCAATCGATTAAAAGAGTAAGAAAATAATGACTACACGGACTTCGTTGGCTGCCATCTGTTATCAAGTCAGTCGAATTTTATATAATTCGTCAATGAAATAAGCCAGTGGGGCTTATAAGTCGAAAAAGCAAATCAAAGTTTTTTTCTAGAGGTAAAATCGCAATTTTCATATAAAAAATGAAGAACTTTATATTGTATGGCAGCCGTATGAGATTTTGGTTGCCATCTCAAGCACAAATATTGTCTTTTTTTACATCTGGCATTTATGTCTGAGTGTTTGAAATGAAAAATGCAAGTTTCTATTACTTTTAGTGCATCATATCATTACACAGGCAAGCTCTATAATGCCCAGATGGCGGCCATCTCAGAAAATGGCCACCGTATTGAATTTCAAGTGGCTAGCACTTTTTTTCTGAAAATGTACACTTGAAACTATATATATATACTTATTATAGTAGGTTCTGTGGCTCTAAGTTAATTGTCTCACCAAACTGATATTCACTACATATTACATTTGCAGATATCTATGGCAATCGATTAAAAGAGTAAGTAAATAATGATTACACGGGCTTGGTTGGCTGCCATCTGTTATCAAGTTAGTTGATTTTTTTTAAAATTTATTAATGAAATTAGCCAGTAGAGCTTATAAGTCGAAAAAGCAAATCAAAGATTTTTTCCAGCGGTAAATTTGCAATTTTCATATAGAAATGAAGGACTTTATATTGTATGGCTGCCATATGAAATTTTGGTTGCCATCTCAAGCACAAATATTGTCTTTTTTACATTTGGCATTTATGTCTGAGTGTTTGAAATGAAAAATGCAAGTTTCTATTAGTTTTAGTGCGTCATATCATTGCACAGGGAAGCTCTATAATGCTAAGATGGCGGCCATCTCATAAAATGGCCGCCATATTGAATTTCAAGTGGCTATCATTTTTTTCTGAAAATATACACTTGAAACTATATATATGCCAAATTTCATGCTTGTATCACAAACTGAACGATTATATGAGTTATGCGCCCCACTATAAGGTGTATATCTTTTCTATCTGAAGAAGACAAAGCAAAGGCCGTTTATGGAAAAGTAAAAAAAAATATCCGAAATGTGTTCCTTATTTATCGAATTCAATATTTCAGAGGACCGTAGGTCAGATATTTTCTCATTCTTTTTATAGATGACGTATTCAAGGATGGCGTGAAGCGTTAGCACGGATGTCAACGTATTTGAATTGATGTGAAAATGGCATGCCCATGTTCCATTGAAATTCCAACCCTTTGATCGTACAAAGTCGATAAATAACTAAGTAACATATCGTCGCTTTTCAACGAAAACCCCGTAACTGCAGCTTGGTATCAGCTGCAGTTACGATGTTTTCGATGAAAAGCAGCGATATCGCTTTTTACCTTGCATGTTAGTCGCGGAAGTTGTGTATGTACCGACAAGAGTTGTCCTACATGCTTTCGCGCCATCCAAAAACACGTGTTTACCTAATATAAAACATAATAAAATAATAGTATACCTCACGAAAAATGACCTGGCAGAGCATCTCATTCGATTAGCATGGGCTGCTCGGCCAGGCCATTTATCGCGAGCTACAAACCTAATCCAAATTCAAAGATTAAGCATTTGACGAGTAAATTGGACTCCCGATTCCCGGGTCCAACGGAAATTCAACATGGGTTTTGATCTTACAATAATGATAAACAACAATGAAGCAAAACACATGCTAGCCTCGAAAGTCAATAGAATCAGTCAGCATGACGTCATAGCCTCACTTTCATCTTTTCTTCGAGGGTACTTCCTCGGTCTTTATCGTTACGGGATACCATTTTTGAGGCAGAATATTTCAAAAATCCGTCGTTAAAATTCATAAAAAAACTCTTTCGTTAAAGTGACATTTCAGAATTTTAGGTCATAAATTTTACATTTATTTTTATCTGAAAGAGCATATTTCCTTATGAAAATTCTGAAAATTTCAAGCCAAAATATAGCGCCGTTTACGAGAAATTTATATTTTAGTGTTAAAATTGAACAAATTATTGTGGACAACAGTTCGGATTTATATGCAATTTATCGATTATGTCTCATCTTTAAATGCGTGTTTCTCGCTTATTGACAACAACTTCAAAAAACTAATAGTATTTATACTCATTAGAATACCCAATCTTGGCATCAAGACATACTTTAAAAAATTGAAATTGGAATGAAATGCCCCTTTAAAGAAAGTGATTTAAACTTTCTAACTACCAACGCATTTTTAATAATCAGGCTTAGTCGTCGAGATATTAATGCTGAAAGTTGGTAATGCTTTAACGAAAAAAGACTGAAGCTTTCACCTCCACCGAATGAGTGCAGGTCCGCACTTTATGACTGACGACGTTTTTGATTGGCTGAAGGGATTGTGTCGACCGAATCAATTATCCCATTCCCACGGACCCACACAATGACTCTCTTTGACTCCCCAACAATAAATTGTCTTTGCAAAACATCTTGGAAAATGAAGAAATTGCTTGTGACAAGCAATTTCTTCATTTTCCACAATGTTTTCTACCAAGAAATACCCAAACAAGTAAACTTTTATTCACTCGCAATCAATTTCCGTGGCATAGATCTTTAATTTCAGACCAGTCTAAGATGTTTCCTTTTTTTGTTCAGACCAGAACTTCAATGTCCGGGATACCAACGTGTAAGGGTCTTCTTCTGTTGTTGTTGTTGTTGTTGTTGTTGTTGTTGTTGTTGGTGGTGGTGGTGGTGGTGGTGGTGCTTCGTGGCATCAAACAAAGGGTTTGTGTTTACCCTTTATCAAACGACAAAGTCGGACACGCTGATCGACATTCGACATGAAAATTTCATGCCAAAGGTCAATTGAAATGTCAAGCCTTTGATCGAACATCCTCGATAAATATAGCTAAGTAAGGTAACACATCGCTTCTTCCATACATGTTGGCATCGGAAGTCGCGTAAGTACATGTATGTTCGGGTAAGAATTTGTGCTAGCCTCGCATTAAAATCAATTGATATGGTAGAAAACAATAAGACAGAGAAAGGCTAATTATGCTGGTAGTTTTTGTTTTTCTTGCACGTACGTGGAAATCAGACATTGTTTACTTTAACCAATCACCAAAGGGCGTTGTTGTTAATGCAAAAACTCGTATCTCGTTTTTGGAAAATTTTAATGGGGAAGGAAAAGAGTGTAACAACTTTTCCAAACTGAAAGTTTATACCTGAAATTTGGACATTTTGTTCACAAATAATGTGTTATCAATACTGACCAGATAAAATATCTCAAAACATGCAAGATTTGTCTTGACTGGACACACAAGATTAAACTTTGAAAATCGCAAAAGTCGACATACGATGTTTTGCATTTACACCGACGATATATTGATCCGAGTTTGAAGATTTTCAAGCAGACAATTCCAAATAAATGAAATTTGCTTTGTTTGGTCCGTGTGTCTACGAGACATTGTGATAAATTGAAACGAATCTTCATTTTGACGATGTTTTCTAAAGCAATTAACCCCCCGGGGGGTCAACAAGAATATTTGTGTGGAAATCGGTTAAACAAGGATTAGTTTCGTTTTGTGTCATTTAAGCACGTTTTTCATCTGTCTTAGAGTGGTTTAGAAATAAAGAATGAATTTGAAATGGGCCTCGGCGACATTCCGGCTGATAAAATTCATTTGCAGTTTCCTTTTTTCGCCACAAATTAATGCTAATGCCTCAAGTACCTTCTAATAGCATTATGCAAATGATTGAGTGCAATATTGCACAGAATCTTGACAGGGAATTCGCAGAAAATTGAAAAATGTGCCTGTTTCATTAGAGCAACATAATAATAAGAGTGGACGATGACACTTATTTTGTTATTACAATTCAAAACACTATGTTGTGGGTACTCATTTGAATCGTCTCAATGATATTATTCGAATGAGTACCCACAAAACAGGGTTTAATGAACAATAAATTAAAAATTGCATTTTGAAAGGCTTTGCTCCCTCTTATCTGTACCTCTGTTTCATACAGGTTGATTGACCGAATATGGTTTAACACAATTAACGCACATTGGCGCCATTTGACGCCCTAGAAGAAAAGAAGTTTTGAAAACATTAAGGAAAATGAAGAAATTGCTTGTGACAAGCAATTTCTTTAGTTCCCACAATGTTTTCTTCCTAGAAATACACACAAAAAACGTAACATTTCAATAACTTGAAATTGTCGTTTGGATGAACAATGAATTCGGACAGAACAAAAATAAATTGCCGCCTGATAACGGGTTTAAGTCGCATCCAACAATATATCGATAGCATTTCATGCACTAGTATAAAAATACAAGCATTTTCATCATTTATCTCAATGTTTCTTGTGCATTTCTTTTTAGGGCGTCAAAACGGTTGCTGTTATTTTGAAAACGGTTAATTTAGTTTGACAATGTTTTGATCAATCAGAAAAAAACGGAAACAATATCAGTCAGCTAAAGTGCAAAATTTGCCTGCAGCTTTTTTAACGGAAATCCATTATGAACATGGCTAAAAATAAACACCGTCTAGTAGCCTTGTGTCAGGCCCTGTATATGTGTTTATGTCTCTTGAAAAAATCAAGGGAGACTAACACTCAGAAATAAAATACCCATATCAACTTCCTTGATCTTAACTATGTTAAGAACGACACAGAGCAACAATTTTCTATGTACCTTATTTCATTTTTTCTAATACAAATGATGTTATTCTTAACAGACTGACATCAGTCTAACCGTCTAGCATTGCATCTCGTTTCAGCCTAAAACAATAAGAAAAATGATAATAAAAAATAGCTGTATTTTTTTCTAATTTTCAGAAATTATTCCAGAGCAGCAGTATGATGGAGAAAAGACATTGTAAATTTGTTATTTCGAATTCAACCCCTATGTTATGGGTACTCATTTGAATCGTCTCGATGAGACGATTCAAATTAGTACCCACAACATAGAGTTTGATAAACAATACAAGAAGTAATGTATTTTGAAAATCCATCACCCCCTCTTATCTGTAACCATGTTATTTTCATGAAATTGTGTGGGAGGAATTTTATCAAGAATGACAAAATTACAACACACGTCATCGGGTTAGCATCCGAGACATCAAAAACAGAAATGAAATCTCGAAAAAGAGAATAGATTTGTTCGTTTTAATCATTTCCTAAAAACCCAAGCCTGATTTTGATGCCCCTCGTTAAAAAGAACAACAAAAACAAATCGAAAACATCGTCAACAGTAACAATAATCCCATTGGGAAAATATAATGCAAGCCAACATTTCCTCATTTTGTATAAAAAATTCTGTACAATATTTACACATATCCTTTCTATATCAATACCCACTTTGTTGTCTGCAACAACACCAAAACTTGAACAGCCCAAAGTTTTGCCATTTTAGGAAAGGTTAAACAGATTTTGCAAGTCAAAGAAAAATATCCAGGAAATCTTCTGAAAAAGAAAATTAGATACACTTTCCCAGATGACAGGTCTCCGGAAATAACAACCCATTTATGGTAGTCCGACAATTTTTGGACTGTCGTTAAAAGCATGTCGTGAAAGACGCTGGGTTGACCCTTTCCCAAAAAAAGACCCGATTTTGACGTCCCGCGTAATACATATTTTGGAAACCGTTTAGACAAAAGCAGAAAAGTGGAAAACATTGAGACAAAAGAAGTAACTACTGGCATATCATGATCAGCATTTTCTTCTCTCTCAATATTTTTTCATAATCATTATTTGCGTATGTTATAAATGAATTATTTTGTCGTCTGGAACTAGTTTCAAATTGGAGCAGTCTAAAATTTTGCCGTTTGGGAAAAGGTTAATTACACTGCAGTTGCTATTCTAGAACCTTTTACAAGACGACATTTCTAGTAGAATTTTCCTTATTAAGAATCGACAGGAAAATGTATTTTAATGTCCCTTTTCCTCATTGCACTCTTATGGAAAATTTCGGCATTTCATATTTTTTACAAGACATTTCGCTCCTTTTCCTTGCAAACAATCTCTGAAATATTGGTCGAGTAGCCTCGTCTTCATATTGTTTAGCCCTAGATACGAAATATAACAGCAGGTCCTCGACATTTTTGTCTCTTTCCTCGACTTTTTTTCCATGACGCACACTTGTAAATCCTCCCTTCTTTCAAGATTTGAGCCAGAATCTGAAAAAAGGCCATTGTAGCATTTTAGACAACCATGCTTTTAGGCGAGTTTGTTGTTAAATACAGTCTTATAAGTATCTATTTTGCTAACTTACGGTTGCTTTAATGTAATAAAGAAGCTAATAGAGAACAATATGGATCAGGATCAGACTGTGCGTATGCACAGGCAGATCTTGATCCATGATGGGATAAAAGACCTTTAAGGACCTTTTACCAGATCCTGGCTCATTTAGATTTGCTTTGTCGTCTAAAGCAGCCACAATATTGAAACATTTCCAATTTAACGTTTCGGATAGGGTTGGTATACTGGAACAAAAAAGATACGCAACACTAATTTTGCATAATATTTTCGATAAAATATGTCTTAATGGCCATTGAGTACATTTTTATTATACCTACATCCATACGCATATATATAGTGTCATTTTCTTCAGATGTCGTTATTTCAGCGCATGATACATAGTTAATTGTTAAAAACTGATTATCCTCTGCAGTGTTTTCTATATGACTACTTTCAACACATACTTTCTTCAAACAAAGCTGAAATTTAAACAAATAAGAGGCCAACGCATTCATGTATAGGCTACACTTCTCACTACCTTACGCATAGCACTGCTACGCCAAAAACCAGCACCAAACTGCAGTACGGATGTTGTTGGCTGGAAAAAGTCAAAATGTTGGACACATCGCAAGACATTGTTGGGTCAACAAACCGACAAATTCCCGACTGTATACGCTGTTGGCTCTTAATGGAACCACAACCGATTGAGCACGGAGCGGATGTGCAAGAGACACTTGCCATGACCGTATCATTATGTTAACCCCAACTACAAGATAGGTTTAGGACTGCAATGGGGATCGCTAGTAAAACGCATGGACTTCACAACATTTGAGTATTGAACCAAACTGAACGGAATACATTTACATTTTTTTTCTACCTACATAGATTACACTTTTTTGTCAAATTGTGTTGACGTCCAGGGTGAACTGAGTGTTTTCAAATTAATGGAATTTACAACAAACAAGATTTAGTGAACTTTACAAGGTGAAGTGGTTTTGCTTTAAATGAATTACATTTTGTGTAAATCTGATTTGATGTCTTTGTACAAGAAGGAATTTAAAAGGAAGTTGCGTTTCTTATTTTACCTTGTATATCATGTATAATGTGAAATATTCTAGAATAAGTCGCAAACAGTCGAACACAAATTGTACATGGGGTTAAAAGTTCGAGGCGGTATAATGATATTATCTTAACGAATTACTACATGTAATTGTGGCTGTTCATCAAACGATTCTGAACATTATTATGTCTCATGAAGATTATCTGATTTAGTCTCACAAATTAATAGTCGTCGATTTCCGAATCCCTCGTAAAATGACCGATTTTTATTTTTGGTTACTTCGAAGGGAGAAAAACACGGCATTTACATGTATAGTTTTCGTATGGATAAAATGTCTACAGATCGATGCTTGAATTTTCTCGAACTTCCAGACATTTTTTTCCTTACTACTCGTATGTATTCAACAGATGCGTTAGACAAATAACGAAAGCAGTTTCGCAACCCGGAACCGGACTAAGGACGCCATAGTAGAGTTGGAACTTATAAGGCAATCTGGCTTTCATTGCTCCCAAGGAAACGGGTAAACAAGTTACATAAACAATAGAGGTATATAGCCAATGGTAATCCGAGTAATGGTAATCTTCTCTAATGCAATTTTCGTTCTTTGATATTTAGACGTCTCTCCAATTCGAGTATTCGCTGATGCAAATTTCGCTCTTTAATATTTAGACATCTCTCCATCGAGAGACGTCCAGATATAAAAGAACGAAATTTGCATCAGAGAAGACTTGGATTAACCCAATATACAGATAATCAAACAAGGAACGTCGCTGTGGGCACACTTTTATTAGCCTACATTTTTTGCTTCTTTCTTTCAGATTGTGGTTTGCTGCTATTTTCAAAATACGTATTGGTATGTTTTCCTCTAAAAACACGAGCGCCCTCTGGCAAAAAATGTCTGGATCGGCACATGCGGCACTGTCGATAGATGATTTCTTCTTGTGACTGCAGGCCCGTCTCCTAACTGATAGCTATATATGAGATTATCAGCGCTGGTCTATTAATTAGTAAGTATTACGGGTAACATTTGACCTGACACTGACCTTTATACAAAATGTGTTAATGTTTCGCATATAGCGTAACATACTTCAACAGGACTTGTATCATTGTACAAAGATATAACAGGTATACAAGAAAATATTACCGAATTGTTATTTTAAAAAAATGCACAGTTGTGTAATTTATGATAAAAGCTAAAGTTGCGCCATGTGAAATGAAATCTGTAATACCATACTGAGGTGTGACATGTCATTAGTGTTTCAATAATGGTTACTATCGATAGATGTTGTTCTGTTGTTGTGATCGGGCCATCGACCTTATAGATATATAGCAACATTCACATTTATGGAATTATCAGCGCTGGTCTATTAATTAGTGAGAGTCATATTGAGATGTGACATGTCATTAGTGTTTCAACAATGGTTACTATCGATAGATGTTGTTCTGTTATTGTGATCGGGCCATCGACCTTATAGATATATAGCAACATTCACATTTATGGAATTATCAGCTCTGGTCTATTAATTAGTGAGAGTCATATTGAGATGTGACATGCCATTAGTGTTTCAACAATGGTTAGGCTACTATCGATAGATGTTGTTCTGTTGTTGTGATCAGGCCATCGACCTAACAGCTGCACTGGCCTACTATGTATGAGCAAGAAAAAATCCTTAGAAATCACTTTGATATGCGTTTTGTTTTACAATTTCGAGGGGGCGGCCCCAAGAGATCCGCGCAAGTTTTAGGGTGGTCTAAATTCAAAGATGATGCGAAACAAATAGTGATGCCTAAAGTTGGAAATAGTTGTTTCTAATGAATGAAAAGGAGAATGTGCTATTAGGTTAAACATCATTTTCTCTTATAGAGCCTTTCGGTTTTGATTTGATCAGAGGCGTAAAAATCAGGACTCGGTTGGAAAAGAGCAAACTATCATAATGGATTAACACTTTTCCACATAATGACGCTTTTTACACCCAAACAAGATAGTTTTTGGAAAACATTGAGAGAATTGAAGAAAGTGCTTGTGACAAGCACTTTCTATATTTCCTAAAAAAAAATTCCACCCTGTATGACCAAAAAAATGTGAAATTTCATTCACTCGAAATCGTTGTGAGCAGCATTTTTAGCTCGACTTTTCGAAGAAAATGAGAGCTTATACTGTCACCCGGGCGTCGGCGTTGGCATTGGCGTCGGCGTCGGCGCAACAAAGGTTAAATTTTTTTCAAACATCTGTTTCTACTTATGCTATTGCTCTGAAACTTTGCACATGCTTTTGTGACCAAAATGTTAGCCTCTAGGCAAAGATTCATTACTCTCGCATTTAATTTACTGGAATTATAACCTTTTTTGACTTAGAAATTCTGGGTCAAGCAACTTAGAAAAGTCGAGCGCGCTGTCTAATGGACAGCTCTTGTTTAATTTGGACACCAAATTTTGTTGTTTGGATTATCGGATTAACATTATCCATTATTTTCTTCTAAAATCTGTCTTTGTTAGGAAGCGCCAACACCGGCGGATTTGGTTTAGGAAATCGTTAATATCAGAAATAATATTGTCGCTTTTCAACGAAAATCTAGTAACTGCAGCTTGTTTAAGCTGCAGTTACGAGGTTTTTGTTGAAAAGCAGCGATATTGGTCGAGCCGAGTTGTGAGGTCAACGATTGGTCAGTAGAATAAAACAACATCTGAAAATCCTCGTAGAAAACATCTAATTACTAGTCACATTCCAATGTGACATACGCTAATTAACGCTTTCCCTAACGGCACAGATATCTGTTCCAAAAGCATTTTAAAAAGCACGTGCCAAGAAGACTGGTTCTTTCGATTTTACTGGATAAATCCTTGGTGCTTTAACAAATGTCATAACTTCTGCTTCAATCAAGCTCTAGTTGCGAGGTTTTGCAATTACACCTACGATTCAATACTAATTTCGTCCGAAATAATGTCACGGTTAATTGGATGAAAAATCTTTCCCAATTTAAAAGCTGCTGTAGATGACAAATTTGATGTTAAAAAACTAGGATTTGTGTGCGATATAGTAAGGAAAACATTGAGACAAAAGTAGAAAATGCTGATTATCAGCATTTTCTTCTTTTGTCTCAATGTTTTCCTAGGCTGTATCTATTGGATACGTCAAAACAGATCTTGTTTGGGAAAGGGTTAAAAGACTAGCTGACAATGCAATCAATAGAGTTGTAAAGTCTGCTTTTCCCTACTGTTTTGTGTGAATGTTATAGGTCCGAAAAAAGTGACCTTGCAAAGGCTAGCATGTCTAGCTAATTACTACAGATGCTCTGTCATGTTATTTATCGAGACCTTTATAGATCTGCTTCTACAGGGGACTTTTTGAAAGCGACATTTCACAGATATTGTTTTAATAAGTTTTACTTTTATTCTATCTGAAAGAGCATGTATTCTTTTGAAAATTCTGAAAATTTCAAGCCAAATTATTGAACCGTGTACGAGAAATAATTATTGTTGTGCTGAACTTAAACAAATTGTTGTGGACAAAAGTTCAGATTTACAGATGGAATTTGTCATTTCTGTCTCAACTTTATAGGCGGTTTTTTCCACTTATAAATAACAACTTCAAAAAACTGATAGCATTTCTTCGCATTAGAATAACCAGTCTTTGGATCAAAACATAATAGGCCTGTTTTAAAAAATGAAATTGGAATGTTAAATGTCCCTTTAAGTGGGAATGCTCCAATTTTTCGGAACACTCGGTCATTACTGTAGTAAATTAAATGTTTCGTACCAATATGTTTCGCTACCATATTTTCAATAATATAACACATCATAACAATTTACCATTTTCGACGGTAAAAGTGTATTTATTATGCAAAACTGATTTCCTCAAGATGGAAATCGATTATTTTGAGCAAGACAGTCGTAAGTGTGTATGAAGTTACCACTGTTTTGCGTCATTTTATTCATGTGTAGCTGATAAAAATTGCTGTAATTCACTAATAAGTGCGCTGACCTATACATTTTCTTTTTGAATCATTACCAGGACATGTTGCTTTATACGATGAGGGAGTTTTATCAAATTCTATTATGTAGAACTTGAAATATTTCCAAAAATATGCAAATTTTGACATAAAATACTCCAGCATCGTTGATCTAACCGAACACGTGAGCATGCTGTTTTATACATATACGTGTTTATAATAGCACATATTTTGGGGTTTCTGTTCTTTTTAAATGTAAGACGTTACTTTAAATCAGTTTTCGGGACTAGACGATGAATATACAGCATTTTATTAGCATTTTAGTGACCTTCGACGGGTGCAAGAAATTGTGCATTTTTTCGCCCTAGGGGTATGTGATACGAATGCCTATAGAATTCAAACAAGATCGCTGACCATCCATTTTTATTTTATTTTTCAATTGGTAATAACATGTAACTTCAACATACAAAATATAAATAAATTCTATTATTGGGAAAAAATTTAGGAAAGTGGAGCATTCCCCCTGAAGTACATTTCTTACACGGCAAAGGTTTTGGCTGCCAAAACACATTTTTCGAAACCGATGTCGACGACAATATAGAAGTTGATTAAAAAAAAAAAGAAATTGTGTACAACAAGATAGTTTTCACCTTTCCTTCGTTTGTCCCATTTTTCCTTGGCGTTTCCTACTCGTATTAGGTAGTCAAATGGTCATTCATATTTGCCAACTTTCGACAATATAGTCCTGAGATTTTTTGGGGAATATATATGCAATCTATACCAAAGTATAATCGCGTTCTTATCATATTTATCAAACATTCCTGATAAATCAAAGTTGGACAATTTCTGCAAGAACGTACCAATTGTTTCAATAAAAGTTGTCCCCCTTCTACTAGCTGCGATGTCGATCTTTCTACATAATTATACTAGCAGTGAGCAAACAATTATTCTCGGAATATCTGCATATCGTCGCTTTTCAACGAAAATCTCGTAACTGCAGCTTGTTTTAAGCGGTAGTTACGAAGTTTTCGTTGAAAAACAGCGACCCGTGCTAGTATAAAGAAATTATGAACAGACGGACAGATGGACGGTGAGTGACCACAATGGCATACATTGAGGACTTTGTGCTCAGGTGAGTTAACCCTTTCCCAAATGGTAAATTTTTAGGGTGATCCTCTAAAAAAACTGCCACGAATGAAAAAATGGAAGTTATCAATGATAGAATTTGTGTAAAATATGACATATGAAATATTGAGACAAAAGGAGAAACTGATGGTTATCAGCAGTTTCTTCTTTTGTTTCAATGTTTTCCCAAGCCTTTTCTATTAGGAACGTCAAAACTAGGTCTTGTTTGGGAAAGGGTTAATAATCTGCATTTGCCATTTACATTAGTCTTAAAGCCAGTGGAGCGATGCATGGCAGTTATTCTGCTTATAAAAAATTTCTTCTTTTTGTCTCAATGTTTCCCCAGGTTTTTTTCTGGCTGGGAGAAGTTCAATTCATTAACAAAAATGAAGATACCCGAGTTGGTATCATATCAGTTTCGAATTTTGTTGGAGATATAGATGATAAAATAACCCATTACCGGACGACGCATGTTTGAACTTTTCGAATTCGAAAGGTGTTGCAGACAACAATTTCGGGTTGATGAAGTTTTTAAAAAATCCATTTTGGTTAGAAAACATGTTGGAAAATGAAGAAATTGCTAGTTATAAGCAATTTCTCCATTTTCCACAATATTTTCCCAAGCATTTTTCTTGGAGAACGTCAAAAACTGTTACCGTGGTGTTACCGTGTGGGAATGGGACACCATGGTTTTTGTTTACCCCTATCAAGGGCCGATCTAGAGGGGGTCGGGGTCCGGACCCCCCCCCCCCCCCCCCGGCTTTGGCCAAAAATCAATTTTTTTCACTATACGGTATATAACGTTACATTTAACACATCTTATGTCATTATTTGGGCTTGCACCCCCCCCCCCCCCCTGGCAAAAAATCAAATTTTAGGGTGATCCAATTCAAAAACTGCCACAAATGACAAAATGGATGTTATTTAAGATGTGATTTGTGTGAAATATGGCATAGAAAATATTGAGACAAAAGGAGAAACTGCTGGTTATCAGCAGTTTCTTCTTTTGTTTCAAGGTTTTCCCAAGCCTTTTCTATTAGGGACATCAAAACCAGGTCTTGTTTGGGAAAGGGTTAAGATGTTGACATGCCTACAGACATAGGATAAGACGTACGAGCAGACAGACAGGCAAAGAAGAAGACATTTATATACATTCACCTTGAGTGCATATAAATAGCTATATTCAAAAGTCTATTAGCCCATTCCCACACATTGGCTCTTTTTTATTCCCCTTAAGAACAAGAACTTTGTGGAGCAGCGCATATAAGCCCAATGGGGGACTTGTCAATAAAATTAGCCTTTTTTTCAATTTAAGGGCAGAAAACTAAAGAATGTAGAGTTATCTGAGCATAAATAGTGGCATGCACAACAAGACACCACGGAGATTCATCGAGACAACTTTGACAAATTCCAGGTTGAAACTGTAGGAGTTGCATTCACAAGAAAATGGCAATTTCTTTCGATTCAAGAACAGATAATCTAAGAACAAAAAAATATCTGAATTCCGTATGTGGTGTGCACAACTAGACACCATGGAATTTCATTGTGGCAAATTTGATTGAATTCCGGTTGATACTGTAGGAAGAGTTGCGCACACAAGAAAATGGACAGTTTTTACATTTAAGGGCAGATAATTCCAGAACAAAAAAGAGTTATCTGAATTCTGTATGTAGTGTGCACAACTAGACACCATGGAGATTCATTGTGGCAATTTTAATCAAATTTAGATTAACCCTTTCCCAAACGACAAAATTTTGGGGTGATTCAATTGTAAAGCTGCTCCAGACGACAAAAGTCATGTTAAAAAGGAAAGGGTTTGTGTACAATATGACACAGAAAATATTGAGGCAAAAGGAGAAACTGCTGGTTATCAGCAGTTTCTTCTTTTGTCTCAATGTTTTCCCAAGCCATATTTATTAGGTACGTCAAAACCAGGTCTTAATTGGGAAAGGGTTAAAGCTGTAGTTGATGTTGTTGTTGTAGGAGTTGTACACACAAGACATTGCTAACAGACACATGGATAGACAGTCAAGCAGACAGACAGATGGACGACCAGGGCCATAACATAATATGACCCTTCAAGGCAATACAAAGTCTTTGGAAAACATAGTTGAAAATTAAGAAATTGCTTGTGACTAGTAATTCTTCATTTTCCACAATGTTTTTCTTACCAAAAAGACAAAAAACATGACCATAGATTTGAAATTGTTGTCTGCAACATTTTTAGCATGACCCAGTGTAAAATTTTGTCTTTTGGTAATGGGTTAATAAGGTGCATAAAATAAGGAAATAAAGATTTCCATTACATATTTTATTTGGTTGCATCATCATTTCAAATAAAGCCATTTAAAGCAAATTAAATAAGTTGTGTTCAAAAGAAACAGTCATGTAGCAATGTTTTTCTTCAAAAATCCTGTTCTTTTTCTTAACCCTTCACCATACAGTGACTCTTTTTGACGCCCTACAAGAAAATGGCTTTGGAAAACATTATTGAAAATGAAGAAATTGCTTGTGACAACTAATTCTTCATTTACCATAATGTTTTCTAACTCCAAATGGAAAGACTATTATAACTTTATCAGCTTGAATGTGTCATCTACAACATCTTTGAATTTGGGTCAGTCGAAAATTTTGCCGTTTGGTAATGAGTAAAATCAAGCTACAATTACACACAAGGTTTAAGAAGAAAAGCAATGATATATATGTTGTTCCCTTATGGCATTCGATATGTAATCCTTCAACAAAAAGCTAATGAAAATAAGGGTAAAGACATACATAAACACAAAATAATGATAATAATGCAAATCAAAGCCCATGCTGGATACCCATCTACCATCGTGAGAAGATTTTAACCCATCGCCAGATGGCAAAATGAAGAATGTTCCGAATTCAAAGGTGTTGCTGACAACATTTCAAGTGAATGACATTTTACATTTGTTTGTCTTTCTGTGTAGAAATCATTGTGTGAAATGATGAAATTGCTTGTCACAAGCAATTTCTTCATATTGCAAAATGATTTCTCAATCCTTTATCTTCTGAGGTGTTCAAAGGCAGCATTATGAGGGAATGGGTTAATGAGAATCTACAACATAGGGATTTGAAAAGAAATTAACCAAATAGGATGATATAATACTATAATTTTTAAAATTGTTATCATCACATGAATAAAGGTCCAGCTACGTAGATAAAATGTTAGAAACAAAGAGTGAGAATTAATTAACCCTTTCCCAAACAAGACCGAGTTTTGACGTCTCTTATAGAAAAGGCTTGGGAAAACATTGAGGCAAAAGAAGAAACTGCTGATAACCAGCAGTTTCTCCTTTTGTCTCATTATTTTCTGAGCTGTACTGTACTCAAATTCCTTTTGCCCTCAGCAGCAGCTTTGAAATAAGGGCAACACAAGTTTGTTGCCAGGGAAAGGGTTGACAATCCTAAAAAAGAAACTTGTTTTCATGTATCTATTAAAACAGGTTTGGGATAATATTGAGGCAAAAGAAGAAAATGCTTTGCATTTTCCCTTCTTGCCCCAATATTTTTTATGCTATATTTCACACAAATCCAATCTTTATCAACATTTTGGGTTCTGCAGCGGCTTTTGAATAAGATCATCCCAAAAAATTTGCCATTTCAGTAAGCCATTTGAGCTGCTTGATTAGCTGAGTCACTACACCTGAACAAATCCAATAAGATGAAACATCCCTCTGTAATTTGGGAGAGGTTTAACCCATTACCACACACTGACTCTTTTTTTACTCCAAACAATATAATGGCTTTGGAAAACATTGTGGAAACTGAAATATAATGGCTTTGGAAAACATTGTGGAAACTGAAGAAATTGCTTGTGACAAGCAATTTCTTCATTTCACACAATGTTTTTCTACCCAAAATAATCAATAAATTTTGAATTTCATTCAGTTGAATTTGTCGTCTGCAATGTCTTTGAATTTGGAACACTCTAAAAATTTTCTGTCTGGTAATGGGTTAAAAACAACAACAACAATTTTTAAAAGTTTCCCTCAAATATACATGAAAATATATTCGCTTTTCTTCAAGAACCTTATAACTACAGCTTGATTTAAGCTATAGTTACAAAGTTTTGGTAGAAACTCAGCAACATAACCTGAATTCCTTTGCTTAATTCATAGACATAAATAAGCAAAATAAAATGTGAATAATTGAACAATAAAATGGCAGAAATTTAAACAGTTCTAATTTGGAAGCTACTGCAGACGAAAAAATTGATGATATTGATGAAGACAGAATTTGTGAAAATATACAGTACAGAAAACAATGAGGCAAAAGGTGAAAATACAGTCTATTTGCATTTTCTTCTTTTGTCTCTGTGTGCATGCAGTAAAGACAAAGATTAACAATTTACCACACAATGACTCATTTTGACCCCACAAAATAATGGATTTGGAAATCAATTTGTGGGAAATAAGGAAATTGCTTGTCAAAAGCAATTTCTTCATTTCCCATAATGTTTCCTACCCCCAAAAGACCAACAAATTTAGATTTTATGCGCTGGGAATTGTCGTCTGCAACATCTTTGAATGTGGACAAGTCGAAAAAATTTCCGTTTGGTAATAGGTTAAATAAAGCGCTATTTTGAAGTGAAATGACAAATATAACTCATAGAATTTGTAATAACAAGAAGCAAGAAACTAAACCCATTACCAGACAGCAAAATTTTGGGGTGGTCCAAATTCAAAGATGTTGCAGACGACAATTTCAAGTTGATGAAATTTTAAAAATTCAACCATTTTGGGTTAGAAAACATTGTGGGAAATGAAGAAATTGCTTGTCACAAGCAATTTCTTCATTTTGCACAATGTTTTCCAAAGCCTTTTTTGTTTGGGGAGTCAAAAGGCGTCCCTGTGTGGTAATGGGTTAAACCTAACAGCAAATAGATTATATGACAACATCTAATGGAATGTTTACAAGCTTTTATCACAATATTTCAAATCACTGGGTTCATGATTGTATGATTTATGTGTATTATAGTCTATAAATACTTGTACATATAAAATGACATAATCCTTACCATAGACCACCATATCGCCACTTTTCAACAAAAACCTCGTATCTACAGCTTTAAAAAGCTGTAGATATGAGGTTTTTGTTGAAAAGCAGCAATATTTTAGACCTGTCCAGATTCCAAAGAGTCACAGATAAGATGACAAAACAACTGCTCTTAACTACAGAACACTTGTATGTACGGTTATTGTATCGAAAACACACAAAAGAGAAAAAAATGCTGCAATTTCTACTATTCTCAGTGCTTTCCATACTTAACCCATTATCACACAATGACTTTTTTTGACTCCTCACAAGATAAGAATTTTGGAAAACATTGTGGAAAATGAAGAAATTGCTTGTGACAAGCAATTTCTTTATTTCCCACAATGTTTTCTACACAAAATGACCATAATTTATGTAAAGAACCGATCATTTTAAATTGTCATCTGTAACATCTTTGAATTTGGACCAACCCAAATTTTTGTCATTTGGTAATTGGTTAAGTACAGGAACTTAACAACGTATAAGTAACATCTTTTTGTCCTCTGAACCAGGGTTAGATTCTAATGTTCCTAATCAATGAGTCTGCCTGACTCCCATCCTGAGAGCCTTGGGAGTCCGGTGGAAAAATTAGGAATCTGAATAAACAGTTAACATTTCCTGTTACATTGTATGGCACCAATTAAAATCATAGTCATTGTCATTCTCATCTTAACAGAATTTATGGAAAAACAAAGGAGGGACACATGATTCTGTAATTTAAAGTTTAGGACCCTATTAATCATTTTGCATCATTTTTAACTGGTATTTCGGGAAAAATATCTTGGGAGTCTGACATACTCCCTGGGAGTCCTGCCAATTTTTAGGGAGTCTCAGACTCTCAGACTCCCCTAAGTGTCGAACCCTGGCAACTCATTTGGGGAGGTCTAAAAATTCCTTTGTTTAACCATTTCCCAAACAACAAACATTTAGACTGCTCCAATTTCGAAGCTGTCGCAGAAAACAAAAAGAATGTTGATAAAGATAGGATTTATATATGACAAAGCAAGGAAAAATCTGAGGAAAAAGCAGAAAATGCTGATTATCAGTATTTCTTCTTTTACCTCAATGTTTTCCTTAGCTTCTGTTATTTGTCATCAAAAGGAGTGGTTTTGGTAAAGGTAAAATTCAATTTCATTTATCATATCTTTATGTAAAATTGATAATTCATTTTTAAAGCTTGGCTCAAATCTAAAGCATATTCATATTTTGAATTGAATATCCTCACCAAAAACAGTCAAAGTTAACATTTTTACAATACTGAATCGCTTGTTGGAAGAACTTTGCTTTAATAGCATTGACATTTAACATATTGCGGAAACATCTTTGGAAAGAGAAATAAAACTTCTCTCAAATGTCTGAAAAGATATGCCAAGCAAGCATTGGAACCCACAATCCCTAGAAAGATAGTCTCCAAAGTGACCAACTGAGCTTTTAACCCTTTCCCAAACAAGACCTGGTTTTGACGTCCCTAATAGAAAAGGCTTTGGAAAACATTGAAACAAAGGAAGAAACTGCTGATAACCAGTAGTTTCTCCTTTTGTCTCAATATTTTCCATGTCATATTTTACGCAAATCTTATCTTTAATATCATCCATTTTGTCATTTGTGGCAGTTTTTAAGGTGGATATTACCCTAAAATTTTGCCGTTCGGGAAAGGGTTAAGCTCAAGGATTGGAACCAACAACTACAGGATATGCTCCAATGTTGCCAACTAGGCTGTCCAGGCTTGGGAATTCCAACATACTACTAACTGAGCCATATGGGCTTGAGATTGAAACTCACAATCTTTGTATTGAAAAGACCAGTGCAAAAGATTGTGAAAAAGACCAGTGGTCCGTTATATCATAATCAACAATCATACAACAAATTCATCATTAGGATTTCCGGTTTATCTTAGTTGTAAGATCATTGATAATAAGGGCCCCAGGATATTCATAATTATCAGTATTCGATCCTTCAATCTCAATAAGCTATTGTTCCCCTTTGCATTCAAGTAAATCAGTGTAATGCCCCTACACCAGTAGCGGATCCACAGAAGGGGGTTAGAAAATACAAATGGGGGGTTCATTTTCCTATTATTACACAAATTTGCCTGCATTTCTGCATGAAGTTGAAATAATTAGTCTGTCATATTATAGAACAATCACTAAATGTGGTCATGACACCCCACCAAAACCAAACATGATTAATACTTCAAAAGGACCATTCATCCATTCGCTAACTTGAAATAAAGATTTTCTTGCATAATTATAATAATAAAGGATATAATATTGTATTGCAATCTTTCAGAGTATTTGAATCTCATGCACATTTCATAATAATAATCATGTGAATTTTCATGCAAAAAAGGATCATTTGGTAAGAATTCAAAACAAATTTATGAAAAAAATATCTGACCAGGGGTCATACAAACAGCCAATGCCAAAACGCTATTTAAGCACTTTTTAAGCACATAATTCCATTTTTCAAGCATGTTTCTTCATACACAAGTCACTAATGATGGTCTTCAACAAATAGTTCTGCATTCCCAATATACACTGCTCTTCCAAATTTCTTACTTTCAAGTGGTATAATTCTTGCAAAGTATGTGGAGGTGGAGGAGGAATTGCAAATGTGTCAGTCTCTGACAAAGGCTTGTTCAAGATCGTACCTCTACTTATTTCACTAAAATAATTCTCAAGTTAAGATATTTAAATCATCTACTTTTTACCATGAATTTAGTCAATCAATCATTTTTAAGCATGTTTTTGACAAATTCAAGCACTTTTTAAGGACTTTCTAAGAGAGGGATCAAATTCAAGCACTTTTAAGCACTATTTTTTGTTTTTAAGCACTTTTTCAAGAAACAGGCTCAAATTTAAGCGATTTTCAAGACTTTGCGAACCCTGTCTGACCATGATATCTCATTTTGAAGAAAGTAGAAAACAAAGTCACTATTTGGTAAATCAACCTACCCCCTAACCTTTTCCCAAGAAACAACATTTTTGAGTGTTCAATTTGAAAGCTGTTGTAGATGTCAAATCTGATAAATATTGAGGCAAAAGAAGAAAATGCTGTTTATCAGTATTTTCTTCTTTTACCTCAATCTTTTCCCAAGTATTTTTAATTGCATATAGCGATGCCAAATCAGGTCTTTGTTTTGTAAAGGGTAAGGCATAAAGTTTTGACCTAGTCAGCCTGTGCAATCTACATTGACAACTAGGATAAAATTCTGCGTAAATTTTGTGTAATGTTTTTGTTGCTTACCACCTATAATTTGATGTCTTATCACACACTCAGTGTCAGTTTATATGGAATTATAAACACTTAACCCTTTCCGAAATAGCAACAATTTGGACTGTTCAAATTTGATGATGAAAAAGATGAAGAAATGGATGTTGATTATGATAGAAATAGAATTTGTGCATTATCAAGCCTAGAAAATATTGAGGCAGTGGAAAAAATGCTGGTTATCAGCATTTCCTACATTTGCCCCCAATGTTTTCAAAAACTTTTCCTATAAGGAATATCAAAACCAGGTCTTGTTTGAAAAAGGGCTAAAATAATTTATGATATGCCATTGATTCAAATTTACAAAAAATCCTAACAATCTTAAATACCCGATCAGCTAGCAGTAGCCGACTGTTTATAATTTGCACTTAGTAAAGTTTGAGTATCTAAATCGTCCGCGGCAGTAAATTCTGTGTCCCACTCTAAATCCGCGGACAAGGAGGGACTGTCTCTAGGCTCTTGTTCTGCTAGGTACGCTAAATCTTCTTCTGTCGATGAACGGTGCTTTCTCATTGGAATAATACCGACATCTGTAGACAAATATAGAAACAAAAATGAATAGTTGAATGAAAATTTAACTACTTTTTTCGTTGTTAAAAACATGATAAAGGAGATTATTGAAAAATATAATCTAAAATGCGGCCTTCATATGTCAAATAAACCTTTCCCAAAACAGGCCTAGTTTTGGTTTCCTTTGTGAAAAAAGGCTTTGGAAAATATTGAGGCAAAAGAAGAAAATGCTGAAAATCAGCATTTTCTCCTTTTGCCCCAATATTGTCTGTGCTAAGTATATTATACATTTACTTTCTATTTAATCATCAGTTCTGTTGTCTGTAATGGCTTTCAATCTTTTCAACAGCCACAAAAGCTCAATCTTTTCAACAGCCACAAAAACTCAATCTTTTCAACAGCCACAAAAACTCAATCTTTTCAACAGCCACAAAAACTCAATCTTTTCAACAGCAACAAAAACTCAATCTTTTCAACAGCCACAAAAACTCAATCTTTTCAACAGCCACAAAAACTCAATCTTTTCAACAGCCACAAAAACTCAATCTTTTCAACAGCAACAAAAACTAAATTTTTTCAACAGCCACAAAAACTTTGTTCGATATAAGGTTATCTGATTGAATGGTCATAATTACAGTCGACTTGTGTGGAAGTCAGAGAGACCGCCAAAATACTACAACATATCAGGAAGCTGACTCAAACGATTGAGTTCAGTTTCAATTAAAATGACATTAAACCATTTTTTTGTTTATCATGTACACACATGATTGAAATATAGCAAGAAAAGGAAAGAAGTTACTTGAAACAAGCAATTTCTATCCTTTTATTACTAAATTTCAATGGCTGTATTTTATTTCAAAGTTATATTGTTAAAAAAAAATTATATTCATAGACGAGGACGGGGCCAGAGTGTTCCTTCAACTTAAGGTAGTCCACCAATAATAAAATTTGTGCGATGTCTGAATCATTTGGGTGGAGGCAAAAACATTTGGCATGGAACTTTCCGACGCCAAATGTTTACAACTGTGCCCAAATAGATTTGGATACATAACAACATCCCCGAACAAGCTGAAAATTTCAAGCAAGTAAGACCTTATGGTCAGTAAAATTCTGTGAAAGTTATTGTATTGATTAGTTAATACTAATGGTTGTAAAAGCGGAAATAAAGCCGAAAATGGCAATTTTGTCATTTTCAAGGGCATGTAACTCATGACATAAAGTTAAGATCTAGCTGAAAATTATACTAAGGCAAGATCTTATGGTCACCAACATTCTGTACAAGTTTTGTCTTGATAAGTCAATATTTGTAGTTGCAATAGTGAAAACAAAGTCAAAATTGAGTCGAAAATGGCAATTTTGTCAATTTCAAGGGCACATAACTCATAATATAAAATTTTAATCAAGCTGAAAATTAAACCAATGTAAGATCTTATGGTCACCAACATTCTGTCCAAGTTTTGTCTTGATTAGTCAATATTTGTAGTTGACTGAGTAAAAACAAAGTCAAAATAGAGCCGAAAATGGCAATTTTGTCAATTTCATAGGCACATAATTTATGACGTAAAACTCAGATCAAGATGAAAAATATACCAAGGTAAGATCTTATAGTCACCAACATTCTGTACAAGTTTTGCCTTGAAAGGTCAATAATCTTGGTTGCTATCTAGAGCGAAAACAATTGTAGTTGCAAGAGTGAAAACAAAGTCAAAATTGAGTCGAAAATGGCAATTTTGTCAATTTCAAGGGCACATAACTCATAATGTAAAATTTTAATCAAGCTGAAAAACAAAGCTGAAAATGGCCATTTTGTCAATTTCAAGGGCACATAACTCATAATGTAAAATTCAGATCCAGCTGAAAAATATACCAAAGTAAGATCTTATAGTCATTAACATTCTGTACAAATTTTGTCTTGATTGGGCAATATTGTAGTTGCTAGAGCGAAAACAAAGTCAAAATAAAGCCGAAAATGGCAATTTTGTCAATTTCAAGGGCACATAACTCATGATGTAAGATTCAGATCTAGCTGAAAATTATACCAAAGCAAGATTTTATAGTCACCATCATTCTGGCAAGTTTTGTGTTGATTGTTTAATATTTGTAGTTGCTGAAGTGAAAACAAAGTCAAAATAGAGCCGAAAATGACAATTTTGTCAATTTCAAGGGCACATAACTCATAATGAAAAATTCAGATCAGGCTGAAAATTACACCCAGGCAAGATCTTATAGTCACCATCATTATGTCCAAGTTCTGTCTTGATTGGTCAATATTTGTAGTTGCTAGAGTGAAAATAGAGTCAAAACTGCCATATTTGACATTCAAGGGCAGATAACTCCAGACTTTCTACTTCAATCAGAATTCTTTGAAGGAATCTGAGAGAGGGTCACCCAAGGATCATTCCTGTGAAGTTTGGTTGAAATCCATCTGGTAGTTTTTGAGAAGAAGATTTTCAAAGAAAAAGTTTACGGACGGACGGACGGACGCACGACGGACACAGCGCCATGACAATAGCCCGCTGGCCTGTCGGCCAGTGGAGCTAAAAAATTGATGTTTTATGAATCTCAAAATGGCCAATTAACCAATATCGACATAACAAGTGTTAATTGTATTTGCAAGCGCATTAATTTTCAATCGCTCTTGATCTGAAGTCTATAAACAGTCAAACATAATGCTCAAAGCCAACTTTTATGGCTATTTATTTTTAACAGGCCTGGGAATGACATTGGATCTTTAATAATTTTTTGCAAGCGCATTAATTTTCAAACCCTCCTGTACTAACCTTCATCATGGTCCCATTCCAGGTCTACAGAATTAGATCCTTCTGTATGAGATCGATCTCTCGTAAATTGTGTAGGCGTAGATGAACTGTTGGTACTCCGACCATCATTTGATTCTAGAAATACAAGGATAAGACATACGACATGAGACAAACAGGCAGTATAGAGTAAGATCAGACTGCACATTATGTGCAGGCTGATCTTAGTCTATGCTGCCTGTCCAAACCAAAAAGATCAAAACTGTCATGTGCCCAATCATTTAGTAACTAATACTGAATTACAACTTTCCATATGAGATAAGTCTCATGTAAATTGTGTAGGAGTAGATGAGCTGTTGGTACTCCGACCATCATTTGATTCAGGAAATACAATCATATTTGAAACTACATGAATACAGAATTAGAGCCTTCTGTATGAGATCGATCTCTCGTAAATTGTGTAGGTGTAGATGAACTGTTGGTACTCCGACCATCATTTGATTCAGGAAATACAATCATATTTGAAACAACATGAATACAGAATTAGACCCTTCTGTATGATATCGATCTCTCGTAAATTGTGTAGGTGTGGATGAGCTGATGGTACTACGACCATCATTTGATTCTGGAAATACAATCATATTTGAAACTACATGAATACAGAATTAGACCCTTCTGTATGATATCGATCTCTCGTAAATTGTGTAGGTGTGGATGAGCTGATGGTACTACGACCATCATTTGATTCTGGAAATACAATCATATTTGAAACTACATCGTAACATGAATACATAATTAGAACTTTCTGTATGAGATCGGTCTCTTGTAAATTTTGTAGGTGTGGATGAGCTATTGGTACTCCGACCATCATTTGATTCTGGAAATACAAACTCATACGAAATGAGATAGACAGGCTGTGAATAATAAGAAACAAGATATTTTGGGACATGTATCATGCAATGTATACCCTTCACGTCTCAGCAATTTTACCATGCCCTTTGTAAACTAACCGGACATCTGAACTGCCCATCACAAAAGGCTCATGTGACTCGTGTATTCAGACAATGTGTTAAATCACCATGTCTTTTTGTGTACATATTGCTACATTGATTTACTCATTGAAAACACACGGCATCTACAGATAAACTCTGCATGCAAAATGCCAAGTCTATCTTTAGCACAAAGGAACCGAGTTTTAGGGCTATTGGTTGGCGTAGATTAGCTTGACGCTATGATGTAGCCGAATCGATGGTTCCAAGGTTAGTTAGACTTGCAAACGAACCAGGGGCACCAACAGACTGCCAACGTCCTTGTCAGCTGCGTGTTACAACTGTACGTCAACACTATTGTACACGTTGACGTCACTTACGCAACAGATTTCTGACGGCTCAGTATACAGAAAAGTCCATGTTTGTTAATCACGGGAGGCCTATTTATTGTGAAACGGAGATAAATCGCCCGTGAGAACACGGGGTTTGCTGGTGTTGCCTTCTCTATGCCAGGTTATTGAAGTGCTACTGACTCAACGTGCATTTGGGCATAAACTAACGTACGGTCAGACACTATTCTTGGCTTTAAAGGTTGTTTTCTGTCCTGTTATGTTAACAATTGTTACATATACAATTATACATGCAATATATTGCTTATACATAAGGTAGTAGATATCATCTGTTAGAGTACTTTTTTTGCGGTTTTAAATCATGTCAGTTTAGCTCGCCTATACAGGAGTTTGTCACAAAATAGGTCAACTCTAAGGTCAACGTCAAGAGGTCAAAGGTCATGGTCCCAAATGAAAGGTCTTAGCAGGAGGCATACATGTGTGAAATATAAAGGCTCTATCTGTAAAAAGTGTATAAAATATAGGCAAGGTTAGTTTTTTAAAAGTAGATCAAAATCCAAGGTCAAGGTAACAAGGTCAAGGGTCATGGTCCCAAATGTAAGGTCTTAGCAGGATATATCCATGTGTGAAATACCAAGTCTCTAACAATAATATTGTATGAGATATAGGCAAGGTTAAAGTTTTTCAAAAGTAGGTCAAACTCAAAAGGTCACTAGGTCAAAGGTCATGGTCCCAAATGAAAGGTCTTGGCTGTATCTCTAATAGTACATGAGATATAGACCAGATTAAAGTTTTTGAAGATATGACACAACACTAGGGCTGTGACAATAGCTCCCCGGACATAAAGTCCCAGTTCACTAAAAATAAGAGAAATCCTTTCTCTATCAACATCGCTTTTGTCATCTGCCACAGCTTTCAAATTGGGGCCATCCAAATTTATAACATTTTTAAAAGGGTTAAATGTATAAAAACATTTAAGGAAAAGGAGAAAATGATGATTTTTTCTAACATCTTTCACAAAACACAAGTCGAATCTAAAAATTGTTTCAGAAACAACTAGAACTGTCGCAAACCGGACAAATACCCCCCACTAGTGCCTTGTCACTGAAAAAGTGCTATAGGTCAAAAGGTTCTTTAGTTGGAGCACGGAAACAGATTTCAAACAAAGTCCAATTGTGACCTTGACCTTTGACTTTCCTGACCCAAAAGCAATAGGGCACCTCCTTTGGTCATGGGCAACAACTGTATTAAGTTTCATGATCCTAGGTCAACCGGTTCTTGACTTAGAGCACAAAATTATAAACAAAGTCCCATTGTGAACTTGACCTTTCACCTTGGTGACCCAAAAACATTAGGGCACCTCCCTGGGTAATGGGCAACAACTGTGTAAAGCTTCATGATCCTAGGTCGACCGATTCTTGACTTAGAGCACAGAAACAGATTTTAAACAAAATCAAATTGTGACCTTGACCTTTGACCTTCCTGACCCAAAAGCAATAGGGCACCTCCTTTGGTCATGGGCAACAAATGTGTAAAGTTTCATGATCCTAGGTCAACCGATTCTTGACTTATGGTTACTGAGTTTTAAATAAAACTAATCCACCCCACCCCCCCCCTTCAATAGTTCAAAGTGGCATACCTCTGAATCAAGATGAAAATTGCAGGTGCACAACTTCATATGATAGGAAACATCCTGATAAAATTTCAGCAAAATTGGTTAAAAACTGTGGGAGAAGAAGAGGACACAAAATTATGTCCACGGACGGACGGACAGACGGACAACCTGATTCCAGTATACCCCCCCCTAACTTCGTTGTGGGGGGTAAAATAAAAACACAATTTTCAAGTCCAGTTTGTACATACCTTTCCTGAGATGAGCTGTGGCTTTCAATGATCGCGCTCTCACACTTTCCAAAAACATTTCAAAATCATCCTCTCCTCCTGCACTGAAATACGTAATTTAACTCATTTTAACCCTTTCCCAAACGGCAAAATTGTAGACTTTTCCAATTTTAAAAGCTGCTACAGACAATAGTTTCAATTGGTTAAGTTTTTAAAAACTTTGCATTTAGAGTAAGAAAACATAGTGGATAATGAAGAAATTGCTTGTTACAAGCAATTTCTTCATTTTCCACAGTGTTTACCCATGCATGTTTCTTGATGGGCATCAAAAAATGTCCCTGTCTGGGAATGAGTTAAAACTCATAAATTCAAAAATTGATGTAAACTTTAACAAATTTTTGAAGGCATAAAAAATTACACAACTCAAAATTGAGAAGCAATGAAAAACAAGATGTGTTTGTGAAACACAAATGCCCCCGAAATGGCCAATTTTTCTAAAATGTTAAGTTTTCGTAGAGTAAAGGGTTGATAAGGGTTAACGAATGACCTTGAGGAAGGTCAAATTGCTTGGAACAGATAGGTATCATTGAAAGGAAGTTGCATACCAAATTTGAGCTTTGTATGTCAAATAGTTTGGGAGAAAAGGCAAAGGTTAAGTTTTCAGGTTAAGTTTTCGGACAGATGGACAGACGGACAGATGGACGGACAGACAGACGGACATGAGTAAAACAATATGCCCCCGATCTTTCGATACGGGGGCATAAAAATCATGAAGATAGCACGAAAAATCTTTGAAATGCATCAGTTATAGTCATAGATGGTCACACCGGCAGACATAAATGATGAAATTCTCCTCAGTCCAACATTATATCCGATCAGTCAGTCCAACTGTCTAACACTAATTTTGATCTGTAAATAATTATTGATAGTTTGGTCTGACAAAATTTCATTGGGTCTGACAAATAAGCCAGTATTGTCGGACCAAATGTCTGACAGAAATTTCTAGTTCTTTGCCATATCTGATGCAGAATAATTTATTGGTAAAGATTGAACAAGTTATCTGTGTGGACTAGTGAATAAGCAATAGACTGTCTGAATATCTATCAGATAGGCAAATTGGCATCTGCATAGAAAGTAAGGATGCTGCAGATAAAAGTTGACATTTGTGTCATGAATCTATAATTTGGTTTAGAGCCCTATGTCATTGGTACTCATTAGAATTGTCTCTGTCTCTCTGAGACAGTTCTAATGAGTAAACCCAACATCCGGTTTCATAGACTAATGGTGATATTCGTATCTCAAAACATAACAAGAGATGTTTGTAAAACATATATGCCCCCTCAAGGGCCTACATTTGATGTAGGTCAAAGTCCAAGGTCAAGGTAACAAGGTCCAAGGTCATGGTCACATATGAAAGGTCTTGGTAGGAGGTGTCTATGTGTGAAATATCAAAGCTGTATATTTAAAAGTAAAATGAAACATAGGCCAGGTTAAAGTTTTTACAAGTAGGCCAAATGTCAAGGTCATGGTCAAATGTGAAAGGTCTTGGTTGGAGGTGTCCATGTGTGAAATATCAAGGCTGTAGGTGTAAAAGGACATGATATATATGCCTGGTTTCAGTCTTTTTAAAAGTAGGTCAAACTCCAAGGTCAAGGTTGCAATATTCAAAGTCATGGTCAAATGTGAAAGGTCTTGGTAGGAGGGGTCTATGTGTGAAATATCAAGGCTGTAGGTGTAATAGGACATAAGATAAAGGCTATGTTAAAGATTTCTAAAAGTATGTAAAAATCAAAGGTCAATGACATACAGGCCAAGGTCATGGTCCAATGTGAAAGGTCTTGGTAGGGGGTGTCAATGTGTAAAATATTGAGACTGTATAGGTAACAGGACATGAGATATAGGCCTAGTTTAAGTTTTTTTTAAAGTAGGTCAAACTCCAAGGTCAAGGTCCAAGGTCATGGTCAAAAGTGAAATATCTCGGTTGGAAGTGACCATGTGTGAAATATCAAGGCTGTAAATGTAAAATGACATGAAATATAGGCCAGATTAATGTATTATTAAAGTAGGTTAAACACCAAGGTCAAGGTCACAAGGTCATGGTCAAATGTGAAATGTCTTGGTCGTAGGTGTCCATGTGTGAAATACCAAGGCTGTATGTGTTAAAGGACATGATATATCAGCTAGATTAAAGTTTTTTTAAAGTAGGTCAAAGTCCAAGGTCAAGGTCACAAGGTCCAAGGTCATGGTCAAATGTGAAAGGACTTGGTAAGATGTGTCCATGTGTGAAATACCAAGGCTGTATGTGTAATAGCACATAAGATATAGGCCCAGTTTAATTTATTTAAAAGTAGGTCAAACTCCAAGGTCAAGGCCACATGGTCCAAGGTCATAGTCGTATGTGATAGGTCTTGGTCAGAGGTTTCCATGTGTCAAATATCAAGGCTGTATGTGTAAAAGGACATGATATATCGGTCAGGTTAAAGTTTTTCAAAAGTAGGTCAAACTCCAAGGTCAAAGTCACAGAGTCCAAGGTCATGGTCAATTATGAAAGGTCTTGGTAAGATGTGTCCATGTGTGAAATATCAACGCTGTATTTGTAAAAGGTCACGAGATATTTGCCGGGTTTAATTTTTTCAAAATTGGTCAAACTCCAAGGTCAAGGTCATAAGGTCCAAGGTCATGGTTAAATCTGAACGATGTTGATAGGAGGTATCTATGTGTGAGATATCAAGGCTGTATGTGTAAAAGGACATGAGATATAGGCAAGGTTAAGAATTAAGTGTAAAAATCAACAAGGGGCAATAACTCCAAGAATTTGATTGGCAGAGTTACAGTTCTTGTACACTGCACCTCTCCATAATAAAATCTATTCACCTGTAAAGTTTCATGATTCTACCTTACATATTTTTTGAGTTGTGCTCCGGACAAGAATCAAGTTATAAACTCAACAAAGGGCAATAACTCAGAAAATTTGATCGGCAGAGTTACAGTTCTTGTGCACTGCACCTCTCCATAATGAGATCTATCCACCTATTAAGTTTCATGATTCTACCTTACATACTTTTTGAGTTATGCTCCGGACAATAATCAAGTTTGAAAATCAACAAAGGGCAATAACTCAAAAAATTTGATCAGCAGAGTTACGGTTCTTGTGCACTGCACCTCTCCATAATGAGATCTATCTACCTATTAAGTTTCATGATTCTGCCTTACATAGTTTTTGAGTTATGCTCCGGACAAAAATCAAGTTTGAAAATCAAGAAAGGGCAATAACTCAAAAAATTTGATCAGCAGAGTTACGGTTCTTGTGCACTGCACCTCTCCATAATGAGATCTATCCACCTGTAAAGTTTCATGATTGTACCTTACATACTTTTTGAGTTATGCTCCGGACAATAATCAAGTTTGAAAATCAACAAAGGGCAATAACTCATAAAATTTGATCGGCAGAGTTACGTTTCTTGTGCACTGCACCTCTCCATAATGAGATCTATTCACCTGTAAAGTTTCATGATTCTACCTAACATAGTTTTTGAGTTATGCTCCGGACAAAAATCAAGTTTGAAAATCAAGAAAGGGCAATAACTCAAAAAATTTGATCAGCAGAGTTACGGTTCTTGTGAACTGCACCTCTCCATAATGAGATCTATCCACCTGTAAAGTTTCATGATTGTACCTTACATACTTTTTGAGTTATGCTCCGGACAATAATCAAGTTTGAAAATCAACAAAGGGCAATAACTCATAAAATTTGATCGGCAGAGTTACGGTTCTTGTGCACTGCACCTCTCCATAATGAGATCTATTCACCTGTAAAGTTTCATGATTCTACCTAACATATTTTTTGAGTTATGCTCCGGACAAAAATCAAGTTTGAAAATCAAGAAAGGGAAATAACTCAAAAAATTTGATCAGCAGAGTTACGGTTCTTGTGCACTGCACCTCTCCATAATGAGATCTATCAACCTGTAAAGTTTCATGATTGTACCTTACATACTTTTTGAGTTATGCTCCGGACAAGAATCAAGTTATAAAATCAACAAAGGGCAATAACTCATAAAAATTGATCGGCAGAGTTACGGTTCTTGTGCACTGCACCTCCCCATAATGAGATCTATTCACCTGTAAAGTTTCATGATTCTACCTAACATAATTTTTGAGTTATGCTCCGGACAAAAATCAAGTTTGAAAATCAAGAAAGGGCAATAACTCAAAAAATTTGATCAGCAGAGTTACGGTTCTTGTGCACTGCACCTCTCCATAATGAGATCTATCCACCTGTAAAGTTTCATGATTGTACCTTACATACTTTTTGAGTTATGCTCCGGACAAGAATCAAGTTATAAAATCAACAAAGGGCAATAACTCAAAAAATTTGATCGGCAGAGTTACGTTTCTTGTGCACTGCACCTCTCCATAATGAGATCTATCCACCTATGAAGTTTCATGATTCTACCTTTAATACTTTTCGAGTTATGCTCCGGACAAGGTTTGGTCTACGGACAGACCGACCGACATACGGACCGACCGACCGACCGACCGACACTTGCAAAACAATATACCCCCATTTTCTTCGAAAGGGGGCATAATTATCCATTCTTTTCTGTAGCTCTGATGATTAACCCTTTCCCAAACAAGACCTGGTTTTGACGTCCCTATTAGAAAAGGCTTGGGAAAACATTGAGACAAAAGAAGAAACTGCTGATAACCAGCAGTTTCTCTATTTGTCTCAATATTTTCTATGCCATATTTTACCCAAATTCTTACTTTAATAACCTCTATTTTGTCATTTGTGTCAGTTTTTGAAGTGGATCACTCTAAAAATTTGTCGTTTGGGAAAGGGTTAAGAGAACATTCTCAGAAAAATGCTTGTTAGTACAAATAGCTGACAGGATCTGACTCCACAATAAGCTATGAAAACATGTGGTTCTGCTCTGAAATCTAATGTCCTCGTGACCTAGTTTACAGTCTTAAACACTTTTAGAATCTTTAATTTGATTGGTCAAAAGCAAAGTGCATTGAAGATGACCCCTTACTGATGCCTGTCAGATGCTAATGTTAGTTTAACAGCGCATTTTAATCAGATAGGATCTTACACTTCCCACTCTTCATCTTCGAACCATTTGTGAAAGATTTAGCTGCCTCTTCTTTTTCGCGCTGCAACTGCGCCATCTGGGCTGCTTCAACCATTGCCGCATAGAAAAAGCTTGGGAAAACATTAAGACAAAAGGAGAAACTGCTGATAAACAGCATTTTCTCCTTTTACCTCAATATTTTCTGTGCCATATTGTTCACAAATCCTGCCTTTATCAAGACCTATTTAATCGTCAACAGTTTTCAAGTTGTGCCACTCTAAAATTCTGTCGTTTCGTAAAGGGTTAAAATAAAATCGCTAAATCTTACACTTCCCACTCCCCATCTTCGGGCCAGGATTTCGGACCATTTGTTAAAGATTTAGCTGCCTATTCTTTCTCGCGCTGCAACTGTGCGATCCGAGCTGCCTCATGCTTTGCCTCATAGAAAAAGCTTGGGAAAACATTAAGACAAAAGAAGAAACTGCTGATAACCAGCATTTTCTCCTTTTACCTCAATATTTTCTGTGCCATATTGTTCACAAATCTTATCTTTATCAAGACCTATGTAATCGTCAGCAACAGTTTTCAACTAATTTTGGACTACTCTAAAATTCTGTTGTTTCGCAAAGGGTTAAAATAAAATCTCTAAATCTTACACTTCCCACTCCCCATCTTCGGGCCAGGATTTCGGACCATTTGTTAAAGATTTAGCTGCCTCTTCTTTCTCGCGCTGCAACTGTGCGATCCGAGCTGCCTCACGCTTTGCCTCAAAAAGCTTGGGAAAACATTAAGACAAAAGAAGAAACTGCTGATAAACAAATCCTACCTTTATCAACACCCATTTAGTATGGCCGCTTTAAAATTCTGTCAATTGAGAAATGGTTAACCCTTTCCCAAAGAACAAAATTTTAGGATGGACCTATCTAAAAGCTGCTCTAGACAACAAAATTGATATTAAAAGCAAGGGATTTGTGTACAATATAGCACAGAAAATATTGAGACAAAAGGAGAAACTGCCGGTTATCAGCAGTTTCTTCTTTTGTCTCAATGTTTTCCCAAGCATTTCCTATTAGAGATGTCAAAACCAGGTCTTGTTTGCGAAAGGGTTAATATAAAATCTCTAAATCTTACACTTCCCACTCTCCATCTTCGGGCCAGGATTTCGGACCATTTGTTAAAGATTTAGCCGCCTCTTCTTTCACGCTGCAACTGTGTGATCTGAGCTGCCTCACGCTTTGCCTCATAGAAAAAGCTTGGGAAAACATTTAGACAAAAGAAGAAACTGCTGATAACCAGCAGTTCCTCCTTTTACCTCAATATTTTCTTTGGCGTATTGTACACATATCCTACCTTTATCAACACCCATTTAATCTTCAACAGCAGCTCTGACTAAAGTGCGGCCACTTTAAAATTATGTCAATTGGGAAATGGCTAACCCTTTCCCAAACAACAAAATTTTAGGGTGGACCTTTTTAAAGGGTGCTCTAGACAACAAAATTGATGTTAAAGGGAAGGGATTTGTGTAAAATATAGCACAGAAAATATTGAGACAAAAGGAGAAACTGCTGGTTATCAGCAGTTTCTTCTTTTGTCTCACAATGTTTTCCCAAGTATTTTCTATCAGAGACGTCAAAACCAGGTCTTGTTTGCGAAAGGGTTAAAATAAAATCTCTAAATCTTACACTTCCCACTCTCCATCTTCGGGCCAGGATTTCGGACCATTTGTTAAAGATTTAGCTGCCTCTTCTTTCTCGCGCTGCAACTGTGCGATCCGAGCTGCCTCATGCTTTGCCTCATAGAAAAAGCTTGGGAAAACATTAAGACAAAAGAAGAAACTGCTGATAACCAGCATTTTCTCCTTTTACCTCAATATTTTCTGTGCCATATGGTTCACAAATCCTATCTTTATCAAGACCTATCTAATCGTCAGCAACAGTTTTCAAGTTGGACTAATCTAAAATTCTGTTGTTTCGTAAAGGGTTAAAATAAAATCTCTTAATCTTACACTTCCCACTCTCCATCTTCGGGCCAGGATTTCGGACCATTTGTTAAAGATTTAGCTGCCTCTTCTTTCTCGCGCTGCAACTGTGCGATCCGAGCTGCCTCACACCTTGCCTCATAGAAAAAGCTTGGGAAAACATTAAGACAAAAGAAGAAACTGCTGATAACAAGCAGTTTCTCCTTTTACCTCAATATTTTCTGTGCAATATTGTTCACAAATCCTATCTTTATCAAGACCTATTTAATCGACAGCAACAGTTTTCAAGTTAAACTACTCTAAAATTCTGCTGTTTGTAAAGGGTTAAAATAAAATCTCTTAATCTTACACTTCCCACTCCCCATCTTTGGGCCAGGATTTCGGACCATTTGTTAAAGATTTAGCTGCCTCTTGTTTCTCCCACTGCAACTGTGCGATCCGAGCTGCCTCACCCTTTAACCCATTACCACACAGTGACGCCTTTTAACTCCCCACAAGATAAAGGCTTTGGAAAACATAGTGGAAAATGAAGAAATTGCTTGTCACAAGCAATTTCTTCATTTCCCGCTATGTTTTCTACGCAAAAAACCAAAAAAGTGGAAAATTTCATTCACTTGAATTTGGCGTCTGCATCACCTTTCAAATTGAATGAGTCTAAAATTTTGCTGTCTGGTAATGGGTTAACTTATAGAAAAAGCTTGGGAAAACATTTAGACAAAAGAAGAAACTGCTGATAACCATCAGTTTCTCCTTTTACCTCAATATTTTTTGTGCCATATTGTTCACAAATCCTACCTTTATCAACACCCATTTAGTACGGCCACTTTAAAATTCTGTCAATTGAGAAATGGTTAACCCTTTCCCAAAGAACAAAATTTTAGGGAGGACCTATCTAAAAGCTGCTCTAGACAACAAAATTGATGTTAAAAGCAAGGGATTTGTGTACAATATAGCACAGAAAATATTGAGACAAAAGGAGAAACTGCTGGTTATCAGCAGTTTCTTCTTTTGTCTCAATGTTTTCCCAAGCATTTCCTATTAGAGATGTCAAAACCAGGTCTTGTTTGCGAAAGGGTTAAAATAAAATCTCTAAATCTTACACTTCCCACTCTCCATCTTCGGGCCAGGATTTCGGACCATTTGTTAAAGATTTAGCTGCCTCTTCTTTCTCGCCTCGCGCTGCAACTGTGCGATCCGAGCTGCCTCATGCTTTGCCTCATAGAAAAAGCTTGGGAAAACATTGAGACAAAAGAAGAAGCAGTTTCTCCTTTTACCTCAATATTTTCTTTGGCGTATTGTACACAAATCCTACCTTTATCAACACCCATTCAATCGTCAGCAACAGTTTTCAAGTTGGACTAATCTAAAATTCTGTTGTTTCGTAAAGGGTTAAAATAAAATCTCTAGATCTTACACTTCCCACTCTCCATCTTCGGGCCAGGATTTCGGACCATTTGTTAAAGATTTAGCTGCCTCTTCTTTCTCGCGCTGCAACTGTGCGATCCGAGCTGCCTCCCGCTTTGCCTCAAAGAACAAGAACCGTCACAGACAGGTTATGCTCCCCGAATAAGTGTTTGTCACAAAATAAAAACTATCATACATTAAGCTCCCTTTTCCCATAACAGATTTTTTGTACACACATTATCTATAGAATATGGTCTAGAACATCTCATTTATCACATAAGAACAAAATTTCATTAAATTCTGCCTAATGGATGAAGAGAAATTAGAGAAAAACTATTTTTTACATTAAGGCCCCTTTTTCCATGACGCAGTCTAAAATCAAGAAACGGAGAAAAAGATTACTAGGGATTTTCCAAGGGAGTTCACATGTGAAGTTTCATTGAATTTGGTCCAAGGGTTGCTGAGATTTGGCTGTGGACGGATGTACGGACACACGGACGGACGGACGGACAGACAGACAGCGTGGCAACTATATGCTCCCCCGAAATTTTTTCGGGGAGCATAAAAAGCTTGGGAAAACAAAAAGACAAAAGAAGAAACTGCTGATGATCAGTAGTTTCTCCTTTTACCTCAATATTTTCTGTGCCATATTGTTCACAAATCCTACCTTTATCAACACCCATTCAATCGTCAGCAACAGTTTTCAAGTTGGACTACTCTAAAATTCTGTCGTTTCGTAAAGGGTTAAAATAAAATCTCTAGATCTTACACTTCCCACTCTCCATCTTCAGGCCAGGATTTCGGACCATTTGTTAAAGATTTAGCTGCCTCCTCTTTCTCGCGCTGCAACTGTGCGATCCGAGCTGCCTCCCGCTTTGCCTCATAATAGGCCTCCTCCTCTCTTCGTAACCTCTCCTCGTCTTCTCGTAACTGTAAAAAAACAAGATGTGTTTGTGAAACACAAATGCCCCCGAAAAGGCCAATATTAAATTGCATGTTAAGTTTTCACATTAAGTTTTCAGGTAAAGGGTTGATAAGGGTTAATGGATGCCCTTGAGGAAGGTCATATTGCATGGAACAAATAGATATCATTAAAAGAAGGTTACATACCAAATTTGAGCTTTGTATGTGGAATACTTATGGAGAAAAGGCCAATGTTAAGTTTTCACGTTAAGTTTCGGACTGACAGACATATGGACAGACAGACGGACAACGGTAAAACAATATGCCCCCGATCTATCGATGCCATATTAATCGACCCTTCTTGTGTAGACTTAAAATTTTGTTTCCAACAAACTACCAATTTAAGAGACATTTCAAGAAGATAAGCTCAAAGTTTTGCCACAATAATGAAGTGGCAAGCAGGCAGTGTAGGCTAAGATCAGACTGCACATCTGTGCAGGCTGATCTTAGTCTATACTACCTGCCAAAGCTTTGGTCAAAACATTAAATTGACGTAAACAGCAAGAGAAGGGTTTAATTTAGTATTTCATTCAAGGGGTCTTCAAAAACTTTGTCACAAGCAATTTCTTAAAGTGACATTTCACATTTATTTCATTTTTTAAAAGTATGTCTTGATGCAAAGATTGTTTATTCTAATGCGTAGAAATGCTATCAGTTTTTTTAAGTTGTTAGTTATAAACAAAAAATATGCCTTTAAAGTTGACACAGAAATGACAAATTCTATATAATCTGAACTGTTGTCTACAACAATTTGTTTAATTTTAGCACAAAAATTTATATTTCTTGTAAACGGTTCAATATTTTGGCTTGAATTTTTTAGAATTTTCATAAGAAAACATGCTCTTTTAGATAGAATAAAAGTAAAATTTATGTACAAATAATTGTGAAATGTCACTTTAATTTTTCATAATGTTTTCCTAAGCTTTTATCTTTCTGAAAGTCAAAAAGAGCCAATGTGTGGAAATCAATTATTTCTGGTCATTGACTTAATCCAGAGTTGCCTAGTAAATTTTTGGTTTATCAGTAAGCGCTTATTCCTATGTTGTTATGTCCCAAGTCAAAAGCAGCACAAAACAAACTGAACTTGCCATGTAACAGAGAAAACAATTATATCTAGACCTACTATTATTCCTCTCATTTCCCCAGAAATGGCTTACAAACTAATAGATCCCAAGGGCGGATCCAGGATTTTTTTCCATGGGGGGTCCAAGCCCAAATTTTTTTCCAGGGGAGGTCCAAGCCCAAATTATGGCTTAAAATGTAGTAAATATGTAACATTATGCTAAATTTATATAGTCAAAATTCAATTTTCGGCCAATGCCCCCCCCCCTCTAGATCCGCCCATGGATCCAATCAATACATATTTTCTCAGTATCTCTCTTAGACATTGGACATTCTTTCAACAATGACCCTTAAATTTCAGTAGCAAACAGACCTTGTCTAAATAATAAAGAATTGCCTGATAAATTTCCGGTTAATCAAGACAAAGAACAAGAACAGAACTTTTAACCCTTTCCCAAACGGCAAAATTTTAGGGTGGTCCACTTCAAAAACTGCCACAAATGACATAATGGATGTTATCAGATAGGATTTGTGTAAAATATGGCACAAAAAATATTGAGACAAAAGAAGAAACTGCTGGTTATCAGCAGTTTCTTCTTTTGTTTCAATGTTTTCCAAAGCATTTTCTAATTGGGACCTAAAAACGAGGTCTTGTTTGGGAAAGGGTTAATTGGTGGGACTTGAGACATCATGGTTTGTCTACTACATAAACATATTTACATACATATCAGTTAGCATCCAGTGATTTTTTTTCCTAAAAAAACGGTCGTTATTGGGCCCCTTTCCCCTCTCTGTGGAATATACTTTTTTCCCCTATTTCAGACAGATTTTCCCCTCCTGGAACTAGTTTTTCTGTTGCAAAGAAAAATCCAAATCATAAGTAGATTCTAGGCATCTCTAACAGTTCAAATTGTTGTTTGAATGTCCCATTAAGATATACAAGCAACTAAAATGCATTTATAACTGTCTTTGAGAGTATAAGCATGCATTGAAATTTCCCCTTTTACGGCGTTCACGCGCAAATTTTCCCCTGGCTATGGGCCCTGACCCCCTTCCCCCAATATGAAAAATAAACACTGGCATCTATTCCAATTTCTTATATCTAAATGAAAACAAGCATGAAACATACTGGAGCTGTCATTTAACAGAGAAAACAATTATATCTTGGGGAGGGAAGGGGGGGGGGGGGACAGGTCTACTGTTATTCATTCTTTTTCCCTAGAAATGGCTTACTAACTCAAAGGATGAATCAATACATTTTTAGTGTCTTTCTTTCTTCATAAAGAAGGGATCTTCTTGTCAGTACTTCTGACCCTTTCCCAAATAATTGAAAATGGGATAATTCTGCTTTCAAAGCTGTTGTTCGCAACAGAATTGAAACTGATAAAGATAGGATTTATGTACATTATAGCACATGAAATATTAAGGCAAATGGAGAAAATGGTGGTTATTAGCATTTTCTTCCTCTGTCTCCATGTTTTTACAAGCTTTTTTCCATTAGGCTCAGGTGAGGTAAAAATATGCTTATAACCAGAATTTCCATTTTTTTCTACTCCTTGTTTCAATTTAAATCAAAGTTTATAGTTTCAAAAGGGTTAATGTCAAATATGACAAACTAAACTTAATATCACTATTTCAAAACCAACAACATATATATGCTAACCTTATTGACATTTATAAAGAAATGAATAGATCTATTTATTGTTTCAAAAAACAACAACAAGCAAATACACAACAACAAGGTGACTTTAAGTCTGTTTTTATCAAACTCAAAAACATCAGTAAGCTATAATGCAAGATGGGTGCTAAATTCATTAAGCATAATATCAATTTAACATTTTTCTTGTTCTTAATCTGTCTACTTATTTGTTTTCAACTATCACAGAAAATAATTGTTGGAAGAAACCGTTTCTAGATAAATGAAAACGCTGACAAATTTCAGTCATAATGAAATTTTGCAAATCATGGTTAAGCACATCAGATAATTAATATCCGAAGTGAAATAGAAATGTCTTTGCAACTGGAACAGTTCTTTGAATGAATGGAATGATCAGAATGTAAGGGTACTTGTCTTCTAAGCAATCATTATTGGTTCCATTATATGCAGCGCCACTTGATGTTCGTGTGAAATAGTCACTCTATTGGGAGAAGTAAAGATCTTCCAAATCAAAACCCCTTGAATATTTTAATAAAAGCTTCATGGAGTGGCGCATGTATGTCTTATAGGGCATCGTCCAAAATTATGCAGTTACAATACAAGGGAAGATAGCTAAAGATTACAAGATACAATTTAAAATCAAAGGTGCACAACTGGATATCATCCGAATTCATTGTGCAAAGTTTAAATTCATTCTGATAGAAGGTATAGGTGGTGTTGTGCACACAAGAAATTGAGCAGTTTTCAATTCAAGAGCAGATAATTCATGACTGACAAGAGTAATTAATCTGAATTTTTCAGGGATGGTATGCACAACTCCACACCATGGAGGATCATTTTGGCAACTTTCATCATTTTTGAAAACAAACTATGGAAGAAGAATATGCGCACACCAAAAATTGCTAACAGACCAATGGACATACCAACGATATACATTGTGCAAGAATATCATAGTGGGCTTATTGTTTTGATGCATTCAGTATTGTGTGTAACAAATTTCGTTGCCTGTATCTTATCCATGTGTATCAAGATACAGTTTTTACAGCAACCTAACACATTGTGTAAACAATGATCATTGATGGAAATGGACAATATCTTTTTGTAATTTTCTGTGACACAAAATACAACAACTAACTCTGGGTCAGACACTAACTTTTTAAGCAGGTGTCCTTAATGCATAATTTAGCAAAATCAGGGACATTTCACTCTGTAAAATGCAGAATTTCAGGGGTCCCTCCTTAAATTTTGGTGTCCTCGGGATCCCGGGACACTGTTAGTGTTGACACCTGCTAACTTCACAACGCTACGGACAAATGATGACAGAAAGACAAAAATCTGAACAAACTTTATGGGGTTAAATTGTAAATTCTTCTTTTTGACCTCACAGAGAACAGACAAACAGAAATAAATAAGGCTCCTATGAGGTTAACCCCATAAGAGCACAATACCCCACAAGTACCATTTGTACTGAAAAATAACCCCATAATGTAGCTCTTGTAAGAGGGGACAGACAGGCTATATTTTTACCTTTCTATCTTGTTCCTCATCGAGCTGCTTTTGTTCATGAACTAGAGTGTTATACTGTTTTGTTGTGATAAGCTGCTTTTCTCTCTCCGTCACTAATCTAAGCATACAGTGAAAAAACAATTAAGAAATGAAATAATATAAACTAAAGACAAAATTTGTTTTGCCATGCTGGATTGTTGTCATTGAGGCAGTATGTTTTTAAAGCACCAAAAAGTGATGATAGCTAATTCTCAAATTCTTTCACCCATTACCACACAGAGGCCTTTTCACAACCGCTTTGAAAATCCTTGTGGAAAATTTGCGAACTTTCTTGTGCTTCCCGCAATTGCTTCATTATCCTACAATATTTTCTATCCTGAAAGACCAAAAAATGTAAAATTCCAATCACATGAAATTGGTGTCTGCAACATCTTTGAATTTGGACAAGCCTAAAATGGTGCTGTATAGTAATGGATTAAAGAACCTATGTCTGAAGTTATGTAATTCTATTACCATATTTTTTTATTTTGTAATCTAAAATGGCTATAACTTTGAACTTGTTGCTGTTTTGGGAAATGGTTAATAACAGAAGAGATATAACTGTAATCTAGATAATTGGAATTGATATACAGTCGACACTCGTTGTGTCGAAGTCAGAGGGGCCGTCAAAATACCTCGACATATCCGGAGTTCGACTCATCCAATTTTGATTATTTTTGATGAAAACGAAATTTAACCATTCTTGAAGGGCATCATATGTGTCCATGATTGAAATAAAGTAGGAAAAGGAAAGAAATTGCTTGATACGAGCAATTTCTATCCTTTTCCTACTAAATTTCAATGGCTGTATTTGTTTCGAAATTATTTTAATTAAACACTTTCATATCCATATGTTGAGGACGGGGCATGACTTTCACTTCGACTTAAGCGGAATTCGACTTATCCCATGTCTAGATAACGAGTGTCGACTGTAGTATAATAATAACAACCCATTCATGGCAAAACAAGAAGTGTGACACAAAATATGCATTCCTATTCATTGAATAGAAAGAGACCGCCTAACTATCCAACAACGGCCGTTTATTACAAAATCACTGTTGGCAAAATATCAATTAATCAAATGAATTCCAAATTTTAGAGTTCTAACCATCAAGAAGTATAAGACATTGTTTAATATATCAAAATAAGTGTTCTCCAATATTTAAAGAGTGGTGTCCTCAGAAAGTAAATCAGATCAAATATGCAACATAAAACATTTGGAATTCTTTAATAAATAACCCCAATGGGTGTCACTGTGTATGTAATTGTTTCAAAAGTCAAGCTGGGGATTGTGCATCATGGGATGGGCAACTTTCACAGCCAGATTAGCCATGCTTTAGACACGTAAAAAATTGTGCAATATCTATCTGATTTCTGCATCAATTTTCATGTGGTCTGTTGCATGTACCAAATCTTACTGTCTTCTTTCCTCGGATCTATGACTTATTTGAACATTGCCTGTAAGAACTTTTCCCAAACATCAGAAAAATAATCTGAATTTTTTGTTGTTTTTTTCTGGTCAGTTGTTATCATCTTTTGGGAAAAAAGTAAAAGAATTCCCTATATAAGCCATACATCTGAGGAAAGATCTCAGTAAGACAGGGTACATGCAACAAACAGATTGAAAATTGACACAGAAATAAGAAAGTTATTGCACAATTTCTAACCTGAAGCAAGGCTAACTTTGCCGTAACAATTACCCATCATGTGATACACAATCTCCACCGGGATAGTATTTCTACTCCAAAGATGAAGATTCAAATCATTTGTTGGGAAATAAAATGAAGAGCACATAATCAGAACTAACATGATGCAAACATTACAGAACTAAAGACACAACATTTACACATTATACATGATATGAACACTAATAAATCAATAAACATAGAGTTACAACATATGTGTACAGAAGACACACACTGTTTAATTATACCAGTCTTGCATAGGAAGACACAGTGAAGGGACCTGCAGGGTTGGTAACTTCAAGATGGACGCTGATTGGTGAGCAAGGTAAAATAACATAAAACATTTGATCATTGTCAGTGGCGGATCCAGGGGAGGGGGGGGGGGTTTCGGAGGGTTCGAACGAACCCCCCCTCTGTAGCCTGATTATTTCATTTTCATGCAGAATTTCAGTCAAAATTGTGCAACACTCGAAAGACAAACCCCCCTATTTGCATATAATCCGAACCCCCCTCATAGAAATCCTGGATCCGCCACTGATTGTTTACACATAAATATATGCAAAGAACATTATTTACACAGCAAATTCTCATTAAGGCCAAACTTTCCCCTATGAGCAAGAATACAATTTGATTTGAAAGACATAGAGAAAAACACAAATCAGACACAATATTTGATTCACCTTAATAGGGATAGACATTGTGTATATATTGTGCTATTTAGATAGATCGGTTTATATACTAAGCACAACAATATAGGGATATCGGAATTGGTTTAATATTTTTCCACGAAATTTCCAAAATTAACTCAAATTTCTTCAATAACCTTGTTCCTTAACATATTAAAGAACAAAAATTCAAAAGGTTTTCGGCCGCACTATTATAGACTGGTTAATCCTCGGGCGTTTGTAGAAGTACCGTCTGTTTCGAAAATCGCATAATAGTGTCAATACTGCGTATACGACTTGTAGCGTCCAAATCTGTGTTTCTTGAGATTATCCCTGTATTTGGATGCCTGAATGTTTAAAGCGGTCCTGAAAGATCCCAGTATGTTGATGTCGCTTATTTTCAATCAGTGAACTTAAAACCTTTAAGATTGCGAAAGAACGGAATAACGCGCCGATCGGTTGTTGGTCTTAAATACGCTTTGTGACACAGCAATCTTCAATACAACATTAGTTTGGTTAACTGCAAGCTCGAGCTTTCCTACATCTGTCAGTGTTGGCGGTCGGTTAGACAACAACGTTGAACCACTTTTTCACAGCTAAGGACTTGTTTGCGAATATGTACTGTTAAGTTTTCATCAAGAAATGCGGAAATCGCATGTGTATGCACAAAATTGGCCCATTTGTGATTTTTCAATGCCAACCCCTCTTTAGTGTATATGCCTATGTTATGAAATCAACGACCTGTGACTGCCCAATATTTTCACACAAAGCAAAAGTAATAATAGTTTTATCAAAAAAGTATAAAAACTTCCAATAACCTTAAAATTTTAATTTCTATTTATCATTGAGTTTCATTATCCCTATATTGTTGTGCTTAGTATATCTATGTAGTTAGAGTTTTGCCAAATGTGAGTACGAATCTTTGTCACTTTTTACTTGATTGAATTGATCCCTATTGATTTTAATCATGTAAGCAAAGATATGGAATGGATTTTTTTCTCAGTATACTCAGTATAAATGCCTGAGAATACAAAAAAAAATCCTTTCCAAGACAGCGATGCCTTTGACGTCACAACTGGTTATGTGTTTAGAAACCCTTTCATGGAAATTAGAAAATGCTGATTATCAGCATTTTCTGTTTTTCCTTCAAGGTCTTTTAATGTAGAATACCTGTAATGTCGCCCTTTTGAGATTCATAAAAAATCGGCTTTTTTAGAGCTTTGTCGTTTTGTATCATTACCTATTCCGGCGCGGTCGTAAACATTTGGCGGTGGAGTGTTCCACCGCCAAATGTTTTCGATCGCGCCAAAATAATTCCGACGTCATGCGAATCTCATTAGGGATGGACTACCTTAAGCCTTAACATAGAGATTTTCCATATCAATTGGCCTTATTTTGTTGTCTGCATCCCTTTCAATTTGGACAGGTCAACAATTTTGCTGCTCAAGAAAAAGTTTATACAAACAGCAAGGATAATGGTAAAGGGCCATAGTTACGGAAAGGCAATGGTGCTTCGAGCTTGCAGGAGGATGTAATGAAATTAATTAACCCATTACTTCACAGTGACGCCTTTAGACTCCATCACAAGAGAAGGCATGGAAAACATTGTGGAAAATGAAGAAATTGCTTGTGACAAGCAATTTCTTTATTTCCACAATATTTTCAACCTAAAACAACCATATTTTTTCTAATTTCATTCACTTAAAATTGTCGTTTGCATCACCTTTGAATTTGGATAAGTCTAAATTTTGTCGTTTGGGAAAGGGTTAAAACATTTTTGGCTTCTGTTACAAATACACATATCACAAGGTTTTACAGAAGTGGAATTACCTTAAACCTTCTTTGATCCTAAAATATGAATGATACTTATCATAAAGACTTCCCTATGAATCAATGTTCAGTTTCAACATTTTCAAGGTCAAATTAGAGAAAATCTGTATATATCCAATAAACCTTTTCTCAACCAGCGAAATTGCAGGGTGGTCCACCTTACAAGCAGCCCAGAAAACGAGACAAAAAGATAACCAGCATTTTTTTTTCTTTTCTCTCAAAGTTTTCTCAAATTTTCCATTTAGGGAAAGACCAAGACCAGATTTCATATACCGTAATTATTCTAATAAACACCCATCCCCCAAATCTCAGCTGAAAGTTTGCTTATTACAAGCACAATTTTAGGGAAAAAGTGTGATTCTGATAAATGCCCATCCCAAAATTCTGGATTAAAATCATGTAACTCATAAACAAATATCATTTCAAAAGCAATGAAAAAGAGGATGTCTAGCCCTCAATCTGTTTTGCAATTACAAAACTTTGCCAAATTCGATTTGCTGAACTTTGAGTCCATAAATTGACTCTTGATTCGCAAATTTTGACTAACAAAATTAGAATACATGTAGCTCTAATAAACGCCCACCCCCTACTTTTCCATCGGACCATGTTTCTAATAAACGCTCAGGCGTTTATTAGAATAATTACAGTAATACATTCTGATATTTGTCTATGCTATCCAAAAGTGCAGAAATAATCAAGGATCAGCAGAAAAAGCATTAACTCATTCCCACACATTGACACTATTTGACTCCCCACAAGATAATGGCTTCGGAAAACATTGTGGAAAATGAAGAAAGTGCAATGTCTTCATTTCCCACAGTGTTTTCTACCCAAGAAGACAAACACTTTCAATTTCATTCATTTGAAATTGTCGTCTGCAACATCTTTGAATTTGCACTAGTCTAAAAACTTGCCATTTGGTAATGGGTTAATCATTTTGAAGCAGGAGTATTTCATAATGCAGAAAAAGTGAAGGAAAGGGGTAAATGTTTCTGCAATGCTTATTTAACGTATATAACCCATCTTTAGCACCAAAGAGCCAGAGGCGAAATTTGAAAAGTGCCAGTAATTCCTAAACTTTGTTACATTTTCAATCCAAATACAAACATAAGCATTTTGAACGGTTTAGAAATTTGAATTAATGCATACTTATGGAAATATTTGACAAAACTGTTCAAAATTACCTCCCTTGCATATGAATATAGGGTAAAAAGGTATTTGTAAATTATTTCTTCTTGAACCATAATCTTGAAATCCGGCACGTTGAATCTACTTATTTGAAGTGTATTTGCAAGTGTGTGTAATTTGATGCATATCGCATGACTAGACAGTGGTGTTTTTAACGATGGGTCATATACCTTAAGGTTCACAGCTATATAAAGGTATAAACGTGAGTCCTTGCCATGCTGATTCTTAATTATACCTGCTGCTAGAAATGTATAGACAAAATTATCATCAGCTTGCACAATTTAAGCCATTCTCACACATTGACATCCTTTATCCCCCTCCCTTCCCCAGAAATAAGCATCAGAATCAAGCTTCATTGTTGCAAGTTCATAAGAAAAGGCCCCTTAAAACTTTACCTGAGGATCATTAATGACGCGGGTTTTAAAATCCAGATTTTTTTTGTGACACTTAACTCCTAAAACGTTTAATAAAATTTGATCCACCAAATTGGAGAATTGAACCCCAACTTTGAAGGCAAGGGGTTCACAATGACTCCCCCCCCCCCCATTTCTTATGCCGCAGGGAAAACACTGACCAGATTGGGTATATCATACCATGGTGGATATTCATGTGATACAACAATTTCAAAAAAATCTTCAACAATTCGGTTAATATGGGACTGATTTGAATTCGTTTGAAGCAGAGTAGGTGGACAGACGTCACACATTAGATGGACGTCACACATTAGATGGACGTCACACATTAGACGTCTTTGCAAGCCAAGGATGACATCTACGACGTAACATCCTTTCTGTATTCACCCTTGGCGTATTTAGTCTGATTTTCTTAGTGTCCCTGTTAAAGTGTTTTCATTGGTTCCAGCGAGGTCTCGCTGGAACCAATCAGATTGTCGACTGATACATTTGTTATGAGTACCCAATTCATGACAACGGCGGGAAAAAGCATTGCTTTTCATGATTTGCAACTCAAAAATGCGAAGATGGGCAATTTTTCCAAGATTTTCACTGCAATAGATAGGAATTCCCTATCTTTAATCGACAAATTATTATACTTTCAACAACTTGACTAAAGAAGCAGCTAACTTTTAGCTAATCCGCCTGACTTATGACGCGAAAGACAACGCACGTTAATGACGTCATCTATATAATGGACGAAATAACGTAAACAACCAGCAGGACAACCGCTAGGCGACGCTTCGCGATTTCAAGAAAATCGGACTAAATCCGCCAAGGGTGAATACAATGCAGATTAGATGGACGTAGTGGATTTTTTAAGAATAAGCTGATAAAAAAGTTATTGAATATCAACCAAAATTTTGGTTGATATTCAATAATTGTATCAGTTAATTTTTAGAAAATCCACCACGTCAAGCTCATTCCTGACATTTTCCCACCTTCTCTGCTTCAAACCGAATTCAAATTGGGTCAAGTATTAAGAAAAAATATTGATGATTTCCTGAAATTCTGAGTCACGTGATTAATTACAGTGTATACTATTTACTCACTTTGACATTTCATTCTGTACATTATCCTGAAAGTAAAAATGACAGGTCAGAGCAACACATAAGAGGGGTTGTTGGCTTTTCAAAATGAAATATTTCACTAAATGTTAATCAAACCCCATGTTGTGGGTACTCATTAGAATCGTCTCGTTGAGATGATTCAAATGAGTACCCACAACATAGGGTTTTAATTTGAAATATTTTTTTAAAATGTCTTCACTCTCTCTTATCTGTTGCTCTGGCACGTGTCTGTAAAACAGTTATATCATATTTCAAATACTAATGCATTGTACTTATATATTAAACATTGAGGGAAAAGAACAAAAGGTTTGTTGATAACCAGCATTTCCTTCTTTACCCTCAATAGTCTCCAAAATTGTTTAAATTGGGCCATAAAACAAATCAGAATTTGGAAAAGGATTAAAGATTAGATATTGGATTTATTTATATTCAAATGGGTTGATTAACCTCTAATGATAACAAAATTTATCATCAATTGTTATCCAGTTTCAAAGATATTTTACCACTGTCTGTTTGTTTATCTGCCTGTCCATCCCCCTCTCTCCGTCACTCTCTTTTTATACATCCACATATTGATGCTTTTTGACAGCTCTTAATATTGTGGAAATGCAAAATATTGCTTGTGACAAGCATTTTTTCATTTTCCACAATATCTCTTTCCCAGAAAGTTGCTTAATCAACCTGAATTGTCATCTGCAACATCTTATAATTCAGAGAAGTCTAAAGTTGTGTCGTCTGTTCATGGATCAAAATATATTTAACCCATTATCAAACACCAAAATACTAAGCTTCTCCAAATTGAAAAAAGTCGCAGATGGCATTTTCAATATGATTCAATTTTGAAATAGCATTACCTTTGGGGAAGAAAACATTGTTGAAATTAAAGAAATTGCTGTCACATCATGTCCAAAATTATACCGCATGGGTCCCTTGTTTTAGATGTGCAATGGCTGTGATATGGACACAGAATGGTATATGTGACCAGGCCTTTAACCCTTTCCCAAATAACAAAATATTAGGGTTGTCTAATTTGAAAGCTGTTGCAGACTACAAAATGGATGTTGAAAAAGATGGGATTTTGG